>CM037795.1:45761204-45777615 GCA_021229015.1 Solen grandis | reverse complement strand
TTACCATATTGAAATTGACTCTCATTTAACGTTATGAGAACCAAAATCACATTTAAGTCTTAGGCGCATCTATATGGTCGGTAAGATGGTTGGTAGACATAATAAAGATATTTCTACTCTCCCTCGTTAATGTTGTTGAAGTATTTGTTTGCTGATGGTGAAGGTCACATTGCATGGGGGAACACTGTTTTAGTAAACGCCCATTTCGGGGAAATCAGTTAAATAAAGAATATGGTATTCCCGATGCAGGAACATGGAAATTCGAAATATAGATTTTGTAATTTTAAATAAAGGTTCAATACCGTTCGTTACGCTTTTGTCTTTGACGGAGAAATCACCCAATTATTTACAATAACGGAATGTCATGGGTGGCCGTCTACATGTAGATGGGTATAGATTGGCGTAATACACACAATAAGAAATCAAATTCTTAGTCAATGTCCATATGTGAATGATCTGCCTTTAGGTTATGAATATATATTATTTTTTCGTGTGTATTTGAAATATACGCGGGACTGACATTAATAGTGTAATGCCCCGGCATGACTTACCGTGATTCCAACTACTTTATATGGTCTTATTCAACATGTGTTTATTCATTGTATTTTTGCAGCAAACACTGGTTACCCACACAAAATCTGACAGTTGTACTGCTTGTTTTATCGGTACAACATTCATAGATATGCGTGTGCCAGGGAATTCTCCCTATACCTTACGGTTCCATACAACGCTCCATATTTAAATTAAATTGGACTTTTACCATGCTAGAGCTGGTAATAGTGATTTATGTTCGGTTGGAGATAGTTCTAAGCTTAAATTTATATATTCCCATCAGCTGACATTGTTTAATTCCATGTAAAAACCTCAATTTGTTGCTTAAATGTGGCCCTCCTGTTGTGTTATTGGAGGCGGCCATATTGGATTATGCTATTTCCGGTGGTTGCTATGGACAACCAGTTATGTATAAATAACTGTCAACTTTACAGCTGGTTTTGAGACATCTTTTCTTTAACATGGCAAATGCTTTTACCTGCAGAAAACGCTCATATCAGGTGCATATCATGAAATTTTAGACATATGCTATTATATTTATGTAAATTTATAAAATACTACTGTTGAACAGTATTTATGCATTTGCCCACAATTCTTGTGGTTAAACCACAATTGTGGAGCGTCTTGTAGGTCCGCATTTATAGTGGACTGAGTGTGGTTTTTGTGGTGTCCACGTCTGTGGCATCGCATTTAGTATAAATACCCGTGCACTCTTGGTGTCGAGGACTTCAGCATTTCCTTTCACCGGTTAGATTCATTTCATGTATTTTTCTCATATTTTTTTAATGGTTAACTTTAAAGTAAAGATTGATTCCTTAATGGTTAAGCGCCTATAGTAAGCAGTATAGATATTTTTTTCTAAATAATATCGCTGGTTAATTTAAATATTTAGACTATCTTAAGTAAATTATTCAGTCAGCGGTCGAAATCTAAGTTCATGGGAACTGTGTATTATATTTTAAGTTAAAGGCTTGTATTTAAACCTTGGGGATTTTTAATACTTCACGTATTAGACTTGATCTAGACTCATCTATAATTTACACTTGCATTCAGGAATTGTTGACAGGGATATTTACTACTACTACTATTATCGTTGTTGTTGTTGTTAAATGGAATAGTAACATTCCTCATTAATTAAATTTATTAACTTTTAAAGGCTTTATTGTTTTATTTTGTCTTATCGTCGCCCTTAGCCAAATTTAATAAGTCCTTAGTCTGAAGTCCACTTCCTCGGAAATTTAACCCCTACCCTGGTACTCCTGATGCGACACGGAGGCTGCATTATCATGGAGGAGAACCTCTCTATGCATTAGATCCAAATGGGACCAGCTGGCTCGAGGTTATAGGAATCTGGCGAGGATAGTTACGTAGGCCTGACTGACAAAACCCTTAACATCGGATTGCAAAATGCAGTTCACATTTACACGTCTACACGACACGTCTACCCCCTTACCCCGTAAGGTGCGTAACAATATTTTGTATTTTTTCTTTTGGTTACTGCTATGATTCACGAAAGTACAATTTTATGCACAGGGGTTCGAAGCTGCTGGGGGTAAATGCTATCGAAAGAAATGGAATGGAGGACACATTTTTAGATCAACAGTGGGAAATCATGTTTTTACACAACTATGGCATTGAAAATGGACCAAGTTATGCTTAAAATGAAAGAAATAAAAAATCCTAAACCTTTTCTGTGACGGATTTTCTCTTTTTGGCTTGCGTTCACGGCTGCAAGCCAGTATATACATAATTTTGTTATCCATCATCATCGTTTCATGGTTATTATACTGAGGCCAAGACTTGGACAAAAACAGTCGGTAGTTAAGCAACACATGCTATGGATAGACTGGCTAATTATAAACTGGGCAAGCCTTCATTTTAAAAGGAAAGTTTATAATAACAAACCGTGGTTTTCATGTTCCAGTCGAGTTTGACAACTGCCAGGACTGGCTTTATCCGGTTTAATTCAAGTAAATAGAAAGGTAATTAAATTGTCACTGGACAAATAGAATATAAACACAACTCATTTTTCTTGTTTGGTTGTGGGAATTTTACTATAATTTACTATTTTGAAGGACATATTTACCATTGCACCGGATATCAAATCTTACCATCTGTATTTTTATCAAGGTTTTGAAAATTCCGCTGCAATTACTAAAATCCATACAAATGCATTGATATGGTGGCATATTTCTGCCAGCCACTTATCCACTTAGCTATGATGTTCTTATGGACGTTTAACTCCCCAGAAGAAAAAAAAGATAGATTTTTTTAAAAACTCGATTTACGTTCTTGAGCATCGTCATATCGATACATAATTTACACAAGCAGACTATATGGTTTCGTGCTTGAATTCATGTGCATTAGAGAAATGGATATCTCTAAGGCAATGTATACATTTCTAGCTAAATTAGTTAATCTTTTATGACTGAAAGCTAACTACAGGTTGAATTCGCTACTCTCAAAGTTTTAAAAAAGATACTTCCCCCTTATCACATTTCAGTCCATAGGAGAATAATGATTTTTTAATGCCTTTGTCATAAAAAAAAGTTAGGAAAGCAAAACGATAAATCCCATGGCGCGTCTTAAGGAAGAACCCATTATATAAATATATGATGCATGTACGTTACCATTGGGCAGTGGAGCTCTTAAAAATAACTGTTATAGTATTGGTAATAATTTATAAAAGACTTTAATCTGGAATAACTGTGGCAATATAGTTGGTGGTGGGGCCTCCGTGGCTGAGAGGGTAAAGTCGCTGACTTTAACACTCACTCAGCGCATGGGTTCGAATCCCGGCAGGGTCATTCTGATTTTCATATGAGGAAGCCTTCCAACTGGCTTGCGGTAGGTCGGTGGTTCTACCATGTGTTTCCGGGTCTGCCTCCACCTGTAATTAGCTGGACGTCGCTTTATGACTGAAATACTGTCAAAGCGACGATAAACTCAAATAGTGAAGTCATAGTTGGTAGCGCTACCAGGTCACTTAACTCTTGAAGACATTTTGTCAGTATTTTCCATAAAACTGGGTAAGGGTTAAAATGTTTTAAAAAAAATCTGTTTTTCCACTTACACTTTACTTAACAAAGTTTCGACTGCATACCTTCGTTAGGTTTAATGTTTTCAAAAACATGTTGTATAATGCAACTAAACATTGGATAAAAAATGATGAAAAAATAGATAAATTGAGGTAAAGTTGGACAAGGTATAGTTATAGTTCACTGCACCTCTCAACACTGCATCGAGACTTAGAAGATGGAACGCATAAATAAACTGCACCTCTCCTAGTTGTCATAGATTTAGATATGAATTTTCAAGTCACTACCGTGTTTAGTTGTCAAGTATATAGTAATGTGTAACGCTCTGGACAGAAATTCGTTATTAATTAAAATAAATGGAGATAAACTGGTCCAGGTAGGGTTATGGTTCTTGGTCACTACACTTCACAATCTCGCCATCTATTTACATTTAAAGTTTCAAGTCCTTACCTTGTATTGTTTAAGAGTTATGTTCCCGACAAAAAAAGAAAAAAAAAAGGAAAAAAAAAAGGAGATAATTGAAAAAAAAAACTAGGCCAGGAAGAGTTATGGTTCTTGGTTACTGCACTGCTCCAACTTGCTATCATATTTTATCATATGACATTGTACTAAAACAGCTGTTTCCGCACATTTTCTTATATTTAACATGTTACAAATAACTTTTAGGCCTAATTACATCACTCCGCGTCACGCGCGTGTATTCTATATGTATGCATAGTGTGCTGAACTTGAACAGCTGGATTAAATGTGTTTGATTCATTATTCATATGATGTTGAAAATGTATGAGAAAAATACACGTTAAATCGTTATTTTCAGTTGAAACTATTTTCTTGGTGTTAGAATATAAAAGTAATTCGTGCACAATCTGTTCCTTCATTTGTTTGTTTGTTAGTTGTTATAATCGCGATTTACTGTCACTATAGGTCATATGATAAAAAGAGTCTGTTTCATGTCAAATTTTACTAAACTCGTTAATGAAAATGTTATTAAGCTCGCCAGAGGATCGCTAAATAACATTTTCATGAACACGTTTAATAAAATTTGATATGCAATAACAATTCATGTCAGATCCTATATATGTTTCAAGTTTCAAGTCCTTACCATGTTTTGTTTATGAGTTATGCTCCCAACAAAACAATTATAAAAAAGGGAGATAATAAAAAAACAGACTTGGTAGCGTTATGGTTCTTGGTCACTGCACTTTTCCTAGTTGCCATTTTCTTATTTATGAAGTTTAAAGTCAATGCATTGTATGGTTTTACAAGTATGGAGTAAATAAATAATTATCTGGACAGAAATTCATTGTAAAATTAAATAATGGGAGATAATTAAAACAATGATCAAGATAGGGATGCGGTTCTTGGTTATTGCACTGTCCAATCTCACTATCTATTTATATTCAAAGTTTCAAGTCAATACCTTGAATAGTTCTTGAGTTATGCTCCCGACAAAAGTAGACAAATAAAAGATTAAAAGGGAGATAATTCAGAAATTGGGTCAGACAGGGTTATGGTTCTTAGTCACTGCACTTCTCCTTCTGTTCATATATGTAGTTTCAAGTCAATACCTTTTTTAGTTTTCAAGTTATGGTCAATGTTTAAGTTGCTGACAAACAAACAAACAAACAAACCAACCAAGAGACAGGGTAAAATTTCACAATGGTGATAAAAGAAAATATAATAACAACAAACAAAATAAAAACAAGTCTTTAGCTCTTAATAGAAATCATTTTGCAAATCCGTGCAGATGATGATGGTAATGATGAAAATGACGTAAAAAGTGATGATGAGGATGGAAGAGGAATTGTCTGCTTACATATTATTGAAATATTTTATATCTACTCATATATACACACTGCATTATACCCCGTCGTTCGGTGATGTCCATGCTCTTTTTTACATGTTAATAGTTGATAAACTTAGGTAAGAATTCTGTGTTCGGTTTATCATATTTAATTTTTTTTTTTTAAATAGCTTTGCTTTCTATGGTCTTATTACATTTTACAATTATCAAGTTTAATATATCGATAATTAGTTGGAGTTATGATACAAACACACACAGTTGTCAATTAAAAGGTCTTGAAAGTAAGCATCATTCACAGCGTACTGTATACATAGCATATATGATATAATGTTACACTAAGTACTGTACAGTAGACATTGTGTATTAACAAGTATGTACTTATCAATTTAGTGTAAGCGCTTATTATTAAGTTGTGGGCAATAAAAAATAAACTGAAGACAACTACAATTTGTACACATAGGCAATTGAAGTTGACAGTTACAAGTAGGAACAAAGCAGCAACACATAGGCACGTGCCATTTAAACGAATGCATTTGTTAGTTACATCAACCGATTATTTACGTAAATTCCCTTCCATAGTGATTCGGCGACAGTTTTCAAATCATTTTCGATTAGAGACTGTCTTCGGGAATTCTCGCCAATGCAAAATGCAAATAATGACATCCACTCAAAATATCAACTAGTGTAATTTGATCACCATTTTCAGTGAGTTTTTTTTTCTGTTATTTTACAGCAGTTATTTGCACATTATGTACCATTTGTACTAGACTACAATATATCAATGTTAATTTGCATTTTCTTATGAAAAATGATACATTATGAAATGTAATGGGCTTTTAACTATAATGTTTAAGTAAGATTTATTCATATCGCTTATGAAATGTGTAAATCGTTCAAAATTCTCCTCAAACTGCGAAAGAGCTTACTCATGATAAGCCATGCATGTTTTAATCCAAGCTCCAAGAAACTTTTCTTATTCGGTCTGTAAAGTGCGGTTAACAGTGTTTTTAAAAAGATGCCAAATCTGGGCAAAAAGTTGGGAAACTTGGCATCGGTGCTCTTTGGGTGTAACACAAATTAAATTGACATAATCAGGCGACCATGCATTATTATGTGAAATGTTTGTAAAATACTTTCTGGTCGACCCTTGTCATATTGAAATCGATTTGTTTCACCAAGTCCAGCTTTGTTGAATCTGTATAAACCATTTGTCATATATTAGAAGACTACGCAGTTTGGAAGAACAATAATTTTTAAATAAGAAAATGCAAATAACATTTTTCTTTTTCGGTCTGACATCAGTATTTTGCTTGGGCTCGAATGTTACACTCGAGAAATTTAACCACGTATATGGAACCCTTCTCATAAGGGATGGGTTTCAAGCAAGGGCATCACATAAAGTTAAAACCAGCTTGTGTTGTGCAAGCATGTGCAGTTCCTATCAAAACAACGATTGTTGGATTGCTTTATTTAACAGCACAACGAAGCAATGCAGTCTGTATTTTTGGAAGGAAGTTGCATACATAAGTCTACCAACGGATCTTGCTGAGGTTCTGGATACGAAACTCTTCATCAGAGATGGATACAGACGTAAGTATATCCCGAAATGCTGCTGTCGGTTTGGGATTAACGATCCCTCAATACTTTTTATCGTAGTACCGGAGTGTATGTCATAAGAACTTATTAATGATACGATTGTTGTTGTTATAATATTATATTTTTATTGATATGTTTTTTTTTTTTTTTTTTTTTTTTTTTTTTTTTTTTTTTTTTTTTTTTTTTAAACCTTTATTATCCCCGTCAATTGGTGGAAGTAGGTCGGGGAACCATCCCACTTACCACCTCACAAATGCAGACATATATATCAATACATACCTCAAGATATTAGAACAATGATTTTCACATATATGAGCAACAAAGCAACATTTTTTATGATAATTCACAACTACACAGGACTAACATTTTCGGGATAAAAGATTTTGATTTTTAAGTTTGATTATTAGAGTACAATATATCTATATAAAAAAAGAAAAAATTTTTTTTTTAAAAAAAAATTTAAATTTAAGGAAAAAAAAAAAAAAAAAAAAAAAAAAAACTGACAGTCTTTACATTGAAAAATTCCCCTATTTATGGAAGAAAAAAAAAAAAAAGGAAACTGAATGTAGGATTTTTATTTCTTATTTTTTTTTCAGCTTCAACATTTCTTCTATCCTCTGGCTATGTCTTCTTTTATTGGCTAAATATTTTTTTGATTAAATTCCATTTGTTCAAATTTCTGTACACCTTTTAGATGAATTGAATTCATGTAATGTTTATATATTTATATTTATCACAAAAAATTTAAAATTTAAACTTAGAGGCCTATTTAATAATTTAGATTTAAAAATGAAAAGTTTTTTCAATGTTATTGAATCCAAACAAAACAGACTTTAAACACAATTCTGTTTCTATGTGACAATTCAACATAATCTGTTTAATTTGCTCAATAAAAAAAGCTGTCTTGTTACAAAACCAAAACAGATGTTCAATTGTTTCAGGTTCTTTTTTACAGAAGGAACACTGATTAGTATCCTTAATTTTTAACTTATACAGATAATCATTTACTGGTATTATTCTGTGCAATATTCTCACCTGCATCCATTGTATACTGGTATCTTTAAACAAACCAAAAGGTAGATAATAAATCTTTCTCCACTCATCCTCTTCAAAAAAATATTGTGAATTCCATTTTGCTTGGCTTGTGGGTACTTCATTATTGACATTTAGGAAATTGTACATTCTTTGACAACCTGATTTCCTTTCAAACAAAATCTTAAGGTTAGGCAGTATAATAGGATTAGGCAATTTATATAAAATATCATTTGTTTTTAATATATGTTTCTTAAAAGTATTTACAGCTTTTATCAGGCTTAAGAAGTGGAGAACGTTTATTTTAATACCAGTACAATTTTCAAATTGTTGATGATCAAAGAGTTTTCCATCTTTATCAACAAGATCATTTATGTATCTAATCCCTTTATCATAGAGAATTTTAAAGAAAACACTTTTCTTACCAATTTGAATATTCTCATTATAGAAAAGTGGACTAGATAAGAAGTCTTCAATATTTCTTGTCTTACATAAATCTAGGTACTTTGAGTACGAGGAGATCACAGACTTCCAAAAAATGTTTTGAAGATCTTCAATATTCTTTACTGCATAATGTTTACCACAATTAATTAGTTTGTTTACATCTAGGGTTAATTTTACAATTTGTTGCCATTTCTTATCTGTAAAAAGTAGCCTCTGTATCCACATTACTTTAAGGCTTTGAATAAAGCACTTTAGATTGACCATCTTGAGACCACCTTCAAAGTAATTTTTCACTAGTATACAACTTTTAATCTTTGCTGGCCCATGCCAGATGAAATTAAATAGCTTTTTATTAACATCTTTTAAAACATTTTCATCTGGGTCAGGTAGTGAAATAAATAAATGGTTAAAAGCTGGTAGTAGTATTGTTTTAACAACTGTGATTTTACCTATAGGGGTTAAGAATCTCCTATTCCATGATTTAATAGATCTGTCTAGTTTTTCTAATCTACAATCATAATTAATTTTACACATCTTATGCAGGTCAACATGGAATTTTATTCCTAATAGTTGAAATTCTGTCTGGCCCCACTCTAGTTTGAATTTTGTTTTTATTGCTTCTGAACTAAATTTTTTAGAACCAATCCATATAACTTTTGTTTTTGAATAATTAATTTTTAAACCAGATATGTAAGCAAACTTATTTAGTACTCTTAACGTTTCTTGAAGTGACTCATTAGAACCATCCAAAATTAAAGCAGTATCATCAGCAAACAGTGATATTAAATGTTCAGTATTATTTATATTAATACCTTTTATAATCTTATTACTCTTTATAATTTGAGTTAGAATCTCAGCACAGAGGATAAAGATATATGGTGATAGGGGATCCCCTTGTCTGCAGCCGCGGCCTATGTGGAAAAATTCAGATAAAAAACCATTTTGAATAACAGTAGATTCAATGTCATTATAAAACAGTTTTATCCATGATTGTATGGATTTCCCAAAATTAAATTTTATTAGTGTTTTATTAATAAACAACCATGATATTGAGTCACTTTTACTAAGTAATATATCGCCCTTCAAAAATCCTGTCTGTTCTTATTAGATAATCTTAAACTGTTTTTAACATATTTGCAACTGATCCTGAAGCTATTTGATATATCACATTCAGTAATGTTACTGGACGCCAGTTTTTTTTAAAAATAATCTTGATTTATTTTCTTTAGGTATACATGTTATTACACCCTGTCGTTGAGTTATAGACATTTTCCCAGTTCTATAACCATCATTTATAGACCTGACAACAAAATAACCAATTCTTTTCCAAAAGCATTTAAAGAAATTTGTAGAGAAACCATCAGAACCAGGGCTTTTATCATTCTTCATTGCTGCCAAAGTTTTTGTAGCTTCTTCATGACTAATTAATCCTTCAAGTTTCTGAGACTGTTCAGTTGTCAGTATGACAGGACTATTTAAAGCATTTAGTTCTTTTTCAATATTTTCCTCAGTAGAAGTATTTTGACTTGAATATAAATTTTTAATAAATATTGTCTTCTAATTCTAATTTAGGAATCATTTTATCTAGATAATTATTTTTCTCAAGGTTACAAAAATATTTTGAAGGTTTTTCTCCATCTTCAACCCATCTAGCCTTAGATCTTAATATGTGACCTTTAAGTGAATCCTCTCTTACCTTTTGTAGATTTTGTTTTAATTCTGATAATTTGTTTTTATTTTGATCTGTTAAATTCTTTTCAATTTCATTGATTTCTTTTAAGAGCTCTGATTCTTTATGTGCACTTACTTTCTTTTTATATGAACCATAAGATATGGATTTTCCACGTATTTCCATCAATAAAACTTCTAAAAAAAGCTGATCTTAAAAATTTTTAAGAAGACAAATTAATTTGTTTCCCTTATTGTATCATTTATCAAATTTATATAGTCAATATCATTCAAATGTGCATTATTATGCTTCCAAAGACCTTTACCATGTAATATATTTGATGGGTTTAAGATGAGGGAAATTATTGAGTGATCAGATAAGTAACTTGATTCAATATCAATTTTCTTAACAAAGGGAAGTAAGTCGTTAGTTAAGAGAAAAAAATCAAGTCTTGCTTGTTTTAAAGGATGTATTCGTCTCCATGTGTATCTCTTTCTATCTGGATAGTTTTCTCTGAACGGGTCTAACATTTGCCTTTCATGGATTTTGTCTATTAATAATGATCTAGCCTTGATGTTATTTATATGTTTGTAGTTTGAATAATCTAGAGAAGGATCAAGAACTAAATTAAAGTCACCACACATAATACAAGATTCATTACCTATATCTTCAACTGTCTGAAACACCTTTTCATAAAATGCTGGATTATCTAAATTTGGTCCATACAGGGAGACTAAAGTATAACGCTGTGAATTAATTGTAACATCCAATGCAAGAAAGTTACCATCATTATCACTTATACTATTATGAATACAATGTTCTATATTCTTATTAAATAAAATAGCTACGCCTCTTGCATTTGAACATGAAAAACTAAAATAACAATTTCCATTCCACTGAGCATATATCATCTTTTCTTGTTCTCTTGTAAAATGTGTGTCTTGCAAACAATATATATCATAATTCTTTTCTTTTAAAAAATTGAACACATCAATTCTCTTTTTTGTGCCGTTCAGACCCCGGCAATTTAATGACAATATTTTTACCTCACCCATTATCCCAAAATTGTTTTTCAGAGAACCATACATTCAGTTTATATTTTTTAACATGACACAATGAAGATCTGTCAGAAAAAATGAACAAGTGCAAAAAAGTGTTTGATTTAATAAACATAATGTTTAAAAAATGGCAAAGAAAAAACAACTTGAGTTTTGTGCAGACAGATTAAATATATATACAGGTTAACAGGAACAAGGATTGGCCATGTATTACTGTCAGAAAGAAGTGATGAAGATAAACTTCAGAGATATGGTCTACTACAACTTGTATATGTATACATGATCATTTTTTTCCATTCATTTCGCATTTCTAATATGTACATAAATTTAATGTTGTTGTTGTTTTTTTGTTGTTGTTTTCTTTCAACATAAAAAAGGGCAATTTACAAAAAAGAGAAAAATATATATTAAAGAGTTTACAAACCTTAACTGTCCATACAACTTCTTCATTAGTTAAAATATATATATATATACATACACATACACATATACATATACACATACATATATATACACACACACACACACACACACACATATATACATATACAAATCATTCACTTTCATTTTGTTTCTAGAAAAAAAATAAAGGTAACCGTTTCAAAGGTTTCCAAGATTCAATTCTTTGCAAAAAGAGTCAATACATGCATATATGTTTGATGTTTTGCAATACCTTACAATTATTAATAGTCTATATTGAGAGAGAAAAAAAAAGAATTCACTCTCACATTGATATTTCTGATTTTCTCTCTTTCCGTCGAAAACGAAAAGGAAAGAGGAAGACAAAAGAGAGAATCATCTCCATACAACATATAAGCCACTCTCACATGATATTTCTAATTTTCTCTCCTTCCGACGAAAACGAAAGGGAAAGAGGAAAATAAAAAAGAGAATCCTCTCCATACAGCATATAAGCAAAGAATTTAAAACATGTGTAAGCAATATTTTAACATAGGCAGAATTTAGGAGGAAAAAGGAAACTAAAACCCTCACATCAATATTTATACAAATACTCCCTATTCTGGAAGATAAGATGCAGGGAAAAAGTTTCGTCCATTTACAGCATTGTGTTAAAAAGATATTAACTTAGGTATCGTATAGTATGAAAGAGTACTTTGACATTTTATAAGGACCAAAAACAATAAGAATAAATACGAAAATGGGGGGTCCAATATGAATGATCATCATTGCCTTTAAATTATCAACATACATCTTGAGTTTGAGCTGTCATCACTTGCATATTCAAGGACATAGTCTTTTGACATATAATAGGCCTAAATTATGGACATGAAAAGAAAAAAGAAAGCTATATAATCTTGACAACTAATGTTTTCACTTTTGGATAGAATGGCCAGAAAAAGAGAGAAGTTAACAGATCAACACATAGTAAGTATGTGTTCATAGTATTTCGAGAAAGATTTCCATTCTCACATTGATATTCCTAACTTTCTCTCTTTTTGATGAAAATGAACGGGAAAGAGAAACATAAAAAAGAGAATTATTTCCATACAGCATTACAGCATTTAAGCAAAATATTTCTAACATGTGAAGGTAATATTTTAACATGTTATAAACAGTACTTATGAGAAAAAAAAGGGGGTGGGGGTGGGAACAGCACCCTATCATTATTTATTGATATGTTAGCGCGGAGCAAAAGCAAACATTAAAGCAATGGTTCGAATGGTACA
Source organism: Solen grandis (assembly GCA_021229015.1). Taxonomy (NCBI): domain Eukaryota; kingdom Metazoa; phylum Mollusca; class Bivalvia; order Adapedonta; family Solenidae; genus Solen; species Solen grandis. The sequence continues at coordinate 45,764,734 of CM037795.1, read as the reverse complement.
ATACAGCTACATTTATTTAATTACTACCAGTTACTAAGCCAGCATTTACTAGATTATGTTGATACAACTTTTACTCAGTTATATTAAAACTCAACTATGTCTACTTTTACAGCTGCTTATTCATCTACTATTATGTTTAGATATAACAAATTGCAGCTACACTCATTATATTCATATACAAAACCGAAGCCTTTTAATTAGTAATTATTTAAATTATGAATCATTTACAAGATTCTATGAGACTTGTCACTAATTTAGGTATATTTCGCAATTGTTTAGTGAATGCTTTCTAATGTTCCATTAATGACTATTTAATAAGCAGTAGCTGAATAATTATGTGAGAATCAATAGCTTCTTTACTGTTTATCTACAAAAATTTGAAACGGTCTCCTAGCTTAAACACTGTTTGATTCTAATATTATAATTGATAGTGCTACTGATAAAAATAAAATTATGCCAAAACATGAATGTCCCCTTCTTAACATTTATGGGCTTATTAGTAAATTAAAAATTCTAGATGAATAAAGTATATTATCAACTAAAGTTGGTCTTACTAGTAGAATAACAAGGTGGAGATATTGAATTTCTGCATAAAAACTTATAATCTCCAAAAATAACTGGTCTTTAATCCGAAGTTCTCTCCCAATGTTTTAATGTAACGTTGTCTCTAATATTTTTATACTCAATATTTTTCATTCGTTGTTATTTTAATAACACTGCCATTGTCCATTTAACAGCATGGGTTTACGAGACACTATGATGACCTGCTAATCTTACAAATCTTATAAAATTACAAAAAATGAAAGCTAATCACAATATAACTAACAGTTATTTGGGACTACGAATGCTAAGAAAAATAGGAAACTGTTAAAGAATTCCAAGACTGTTATATTTAAGGCAATCTATCCATCTTTAAATTATAATCATGGTCCATCAAGTGATCATGAGAACTTTATAGTAAATACAAGCCTTTACAGACTTTGAGCAAAAGAGCCTATTACTCCAAGTCAGTGGATGCTTGCATCTGCACTGAAGTCTTTTTAAGCATTTGAAGGACCATGATTATAATGTAATGATTGCTAGATTACCTTAATTGTAAAATATAAATAGGAATAGTGACATTTTGATATCCCGAGGACTGACGGGGAGAAATGAAATGTCACGTGTCCGCGCCCCCCCCCCCCCCAAAACAACAACAACAACAAAAAACATACACACTTAAAAACAAACAAACAACAACAACAAAACCCAGTTTTATCTTTACACACGATGTATGTACTTACTTTGATTTTGATATCGAATTGACAAAATAGAATGTTTCCGTTGTCTGACTATATGTGTGGGCCATCTATTATTTCCTAGAAACTGATTTCTTAAAGTCCTACACAACGGACAACATAAAATAGAATATATTCTGTTTCGGGTACATTCCGATAATCTGTCATAACATCCCAATACTACACTGGGTTGCAAAATCAAACGGCTTCTAAACAGTTAAAAGTAAAATTTGTACATGTTGTTAAAACAAATTGTAGAAAGGTTTGATTACTACGAACTGAGATAACATTTTTCGATTGTCTGTAATGAGACTCTTAGCTGGATGATTAAGTGTGTCGGCATTTTCTAATAAATACAATTTAGTTAAAAAAAAAAATGATGGCAAATTCAGAGGACATAAGCTTAACAAAACAGGTAGGCTTTAAATAGCTTTTCTTAAATAAAACGCTTTTTTTTAAAATTTAAATTTAATTTCAGTATTTCCTTAAAGTATCTATAGTATTTACAATGTCATTATTAACCATGTGTAATTTTCAAATCATGGTTAAAAGCACTACTGCAAACAATTTTGATATATGATATTTAAATATATGAATATATATTATGTACTGGCGATGTACAATATTGTATAAATCAAAAGAAAATAAAGAAGTTACATGGTCCTAAAACTAATTACTTCCAGTCCTGGTCTGACTTTATTGGTAAAGCCTCCGTGGCCGAGAGGATAAAGTCAGGGTAAAGTCGCTGACTTTAACACTCACTCAGCCCCTCACCGCGTGGGTTCGAACCCCGGCAGGGTCATTCGGATTTTCATGTGAGGAAGCCTTCCAGCTGGCTTTCGGTAGGTCGGTGGTTCTACCCGGATGCCTCCGTGCATTCGGGGTCTTCCCCCACCTGTAATTAGCTGGACGTCGCTATACGACTGAAATACTGTCGAAGCGACGGTAAACTCAAATAGTCAAGTCTTTATTGGTAAATTCATCATTAAGACCACAACGCTAACAAGACCATTTTAGCGAACCGATGGTGTCTTAAAATCTAGGTTTTACTGTAGTTCCTGTTGTACATAGCATAATTACCCATTCTGTTTCACGTGTATATTTGATAGTGCTACATACAACGGCGATAGAAAAATACCACCCTTTCACCTTCGCAAGTGCAGCCGTGGCATGCCAAAGGTTCGGCGGTCGCTTGGCAACCCTGGATGAATTTAGATCTGCGAAAATGGATGGCTGGGAATTGTGCAGTTGCGGTTGGGTCAGTGACGGTAACAACTACTACTGGGTCAGCCAGTCATATCCGTCAGGTGGATGTGAAACAACAAATTTAGATAGATGTTTTATAGCTGAGAGCAATGCTCATTGCACATTGCAGTAGTTTCTGACATCTCACCATCAGAGATCTCAGTTAAATTCCGTACCGAAAACATTTATATATTGAATCCATTGCTGAAGTCAATCATTTACTGCTTTGGTATTAATGTCATAACCGGTTTGATTATTTTTAAACTTCTATTCGAGACATTCGTTGATAAACGACATGAAAAGAATTGTACTGTAGTCAGCCTTAAAGCCATACCAAAGAAAAAGCCACAATTTAGAAATCGAAATTCAAATAAAAAAATGAAGGCTTAGGTGATACACGTTGTTTGATTAAAGTTAGATGCAGTCGCTCTTGTCTTTTGTCAGCTATGTTCATGTTTAATAACACGATGTTAGTAATCTACTACATGTCTATAACATGAGCAAAGAAATGCACATTTAATTAAAAAGAAATTAAACTTTTATGTTACAGAGTATAAGCGTGTTTATTGGGTTTAACGCCCACTAATTGTGTTGCATTAATTTGAGAGTATTTCTACTTGAAACAAATATGGTTTTGTCACATAATTGCAGTATCACGCCGGATACCACATCCAGCCACTTAATCCTTTTTTTAATTTATTTATTATTTTCATTTCAATTACATATATAGTTCAATATACCTTGAAGATGTTACAAAACATAAATACAAAAGTTCAGTATAATGCAATTTCATGGAAAATTTAGAAAGAAAGAAAGAAAGAAAGAAGAATGATAATAGAGAAAATAGGAATGGTCGACAGTAATAGAAAAAGGATAGAAATAATAGTAATAAGATGGATGAAATCAGAGAAAGTAAAAATGTGAAAGGTGATGCTGTTAATATCTTCAACATATTTCTCTCTGCAGGAATTTAAAAGAAAAATACAGTATGTGTTAATATATTTTGTA
>CM037795.1:45711104-45761104 GCA_021229015.1 Solen grandis | reverse complement strand
TATGGTCATAAGCATTGCCATAAAGTTTGAAGAGGATTGCTCAAAAGATGAAGATGCTAGAATGTAAACAACTTGAAATATGGCATTTTTTTAATATTAAAAGGGGCATAACTCCTGACCTAATGGTACGATATCAGCCATAATTGAACTTGGCCGTGATTTTATGGTTATAAACATTGATATAAAGTTTGAAGATAATTGCTCATGAAATGAAGATGCTAGAGTGCAAACAATTTGAAATCTGGCTTTTTTGAATTTTAAAAGGGGCATAACTCCTGACCTAATGTTCCGATATCAGCCATAATCGAACTTAGCCGAGATTTTATGGTTATAAACATTGTTATAAAGTTTGAAGATAATTGCTCATAAAATGAAGATGCTAGAGTGCAAACGAACAAATTGTGGACGACGGACATTCATCGATCCTAAAAGCTCATCCTGAGCACACATTCATGAGGTAAAGTGTTAACCTCTTATAGATACAAACATTATCCACAAACTTTGTTTTACATATATTGGGAAAACAAGTTCTTACAACTTAAACTAATATCTTTCCACAGTTCATTGGTTGGACCAGTACTTTGTGCCTGGGAAGGCCATGAAAAACCAAAGTTCCTAACAGGGTTCGAACCCACAACTTTCGGATCTACAGTGGGGTACGTAACCACTGGACAACAGCGCTTTGAACTTCATGACAGGCGCAGTTTATAGTTCCATAACTATAAATTTGGAAATCTTAAACTTTTTTTTTATTTCCAAGTCCACACCATACGTTGGCAATTACTGCCGACAGTTTTACATATGACAGACATTGACATATAACAAAAATCGTTCTACTTTAATGGCCACCAACTCCTTAAATAAGCTTCGCTTTGGCTGGTTGTCACTCAGTTAATTCGGTACTTTACAGAGTTTGGCTATAAAAATCATGAAGCCACAGTACAGCGGTTGAGATTTAGGTTAAACACAGTTTCATCCTATGTCCACACCTACCTGTCAGGTCAAATATTTCCACACTGGGGCTGTTCTTCAGTATATCCAGGCACTTGTCAGCTGTCCTGCGATTCATCATCTCCTGTCGCCGTGGTGATGACTCCACGTGGCAGTGTGTACATGCCTGGTTGCAATAAATCCCGATGTTCACTTGCATCTGTTCAATGGCTCGTTTCTTTAATACATCCTCCTCAACTGGAACCATTCATATACAGAGTAAAGATTTTATGTTTGACTGAAAAATAAAACAAAAGCTGCCCATAAGACAGCACGCTTGACTATTCCGCCATTTATTAGTTTAACCATATTTTATTGCATGCAAAACTGTAACCAAAATTTCTAAGTTCAAAAAGGGGACATAATTTAATATACATTCAGTTAAAAGTTATCTAACTTGATGGTCTAACAGTCCTAAACAACTCTATAAAGTTTCAAGTAAATCTCATACATGTAACTCATGAATGCTGATATATAAGCATGACAGTGTGTTGCATGCAAAACATTAACCAAAATTTGAAGGTCTAAAAAAGACAATAATTCTGCATTAAACTCTGTCAAGAGTTATCTACCTTGTCTGCTTAACATCATGAGAGCCTTAATGACGAATTAAATCATAAGCATAGCTGGTTACTAAGATATATGCATGATAGTAAATTGGTCACTTGAACCAAAGCATTATGGGTAGCAAACCAAACCCCAACCCTAACAATTCTCAGAGTCAAACAAAAGACATTATGACCTTGACCTTTGAAGTACTGACCCCAAAATAATATCTCTTTCAAATGCAAGAAGCTACATGTTTGTTATTGGAAATTAATGTCCCACCAACAGTATTTCAGTTATTTAGAGACAATCTGTACCTTTCACGTTTTTTTCTATCCGCTTGTGTTTCAAGAAGTCTGTGAAGCTTGGGATCCCCAAGTTGTCCAGGGCTCTCTTTCTTTTCAACCTCTCTTCCTTCGTCAGTTTCACTTGTCCCATTTTGCGCAGGTTTTCCGCACTGATTTTAAACTCATCGGACGCCTCCATTTCTTTCAAAGTCTCGGGTATCAAGGAATCCTTTTAAAAAAAATGATATAAACCCTTAACCTCATGAATATTCATGTACAAATGAATGACTTGATGAATATTAATTACCTGGACTTTAAATGGTATATAAAACCGTGGATTTTTCTTTGCTGTACAGACTGTGCAGAATCTGAGCTACAATATTGTATGAGTACACAGAGGAGACTATAAGCTATTTGGTTTTAATCTGCTCTGTTTACTAAGTCTATATGACGTAAAGTGTTAAGTTTGGGTGCCTGGATAGCGTAGTGGTAACACGTCTCGCTTCTCACCAACGGTTCCGGGTATGGTTCCTGGTCATGTCATGATCATTATGGCTATACACATGCCTCCATTTTTAAATAAGACTGATTTATTAGTACGGATGCTGAAGTGTGAACAAAGTGAAATCAGATTTTTTTTTTTTTAAGTCAAGGGCCATAACTCCTGAGCTAATAATGCAATATCAGCCACAATCTTACTTTCTCAAGAGATTATGGGCATTGACAGACGGACGGACATCAGATTTCTCATAATCCTAACATCTCAGTCTGACCATTTAATCGTCAAATGAGCTAGAGAAGATCAAATCTCCAAAAACAGAAAAATGACATTAATTACCTTCGTCCTTTCCTTTAGGCCCTCCAGTCCGATCCATCTGTTTGATGGTTCACGCTTGGTACCTGGTGGTTTGGTTGGCCTCTGAAGTTTGTGTTCATGCACGTTAACATCGGTGTTATAGTCCGGTAATTCACTTGTGCTCCCGCTCGAAGAGCTGTACCAACGACAGAAATGCCGGCTCAGCCTCGTGGGTGCGCGGATCATTTTTTAAACCCTGCGCAAACAGTAAACAAAATATTATTCAAGTCTCTGAATTTCACATCTGTCCATACAGAATAAACTGATTAAACTAATTATATCAAACACTCCCGTTTTAATAACTATTTTGTTGTCGAATATTCAGAGGAAACAGATCTTATCACAGCGAAGTCTACCTGCCTTATGAGTAATGCTGTGTTTTAGTACTCGCGTCCCTGAAAAGCTTATCTAACTTTTCTAGGTCAACCCTCTGTGTATTACAAGTACATCACTGCATTAAATGTCAGTATAGCCTTCATACTTTAGTAGCTGCATGTTTGCTGTTTGTAGGAGAAAAAACAACCTCTGCCAATAAGCTACTGGCTCAATGCTACTTCAGAATGATGGTAAAAAAGTGAAGTAAGATTAGGGGTAGGGGTGGGGAAGGAGGGTGTGAGGTGGGGTTAGAGGGAGTGAGGTGGGGCAGTTTTAAGGGGAAAGATTCTTGATCTTCTACTGTAATGGCTAGCAATCATTTTCTGATTATTATGGCTGTATTTTAGATCTTGCTGTCAAGGAAAACCCACAAATGGGATCCTTTTTTAACTGAAGACACAGCATCCCTAAAGACAGTGGATTTTTGGTGCGATACCCTAGCTCATTTTGCAAATAGACCCCTTGGTTCTTTTACTTGCCTGGTGTATAGCACTGATACAAAGGAGACAAGTTTTCTGGGTAGAACCAGTACTGAGTACTCAAGAGTTCCCACAGCGACCCTATTTTGCCGAGTGCCGGGCAAGGATGCATCTGGTATCAATTTTATACATCTTTGGTTTGACACGGTCATCAGAGGAAAGTGCCCCAGCTGGGATTCGAACCCCAGACCTCTCAAACACAAAGCAGACACTCTACCAAAGAGCTGTTACGCTGGCATGTTTATTGTTTTATCCCAGTATACCTGAACCTCTAAATTTCGTTCATAGTTACAGTAGAAAGGCCTGACTCTGCACCATGAGGTACAATTTGTACTTAAGTGATAATATTTTCTATGCAAAATGAAAGGCGTTTCTTGGCTGATTGCATGATTGTGGGTTATGAAATACTTGATGCTGATTATACTTCTCTCTGTAAATGAATGGAGAGCATGTGTGATCCAGCAATTTATCTCATGGGGTGGGGGGTGGGGTCTAACAGGGATATGTGTTGGTCAACTACGAAAAATTAACCATACTTTATTCTTCTTTTGACCCTGGTTTAATGTCAAAACACTAGAATACTATATTTTCTGCATATTTCAAATATAATAGCCAATTACTTGGTTGGGGGGTGGGGGCGTGCCCCTTTCCCACTCTATTTTATGCATATTTCAAAACATAATAGCCAAATTTCTGAGGGGGGTGGTGGCGTCTGGACTCCCAGTACCCCTCTCTGGGTCCGCTCTCTAATGGAAGGAATTGGCCATGTATGTCTGACGATGCTGTGCACAGTTTAGTCCATATGTGTGTAGCATGGTCAATTATGTTCTAGGTTTTTATCATGTACGCACTACGTTGGTGCATCCAATAAATGGACGACATCTAATCATGGATTTATGTTTATGAACCCTGACTACATGTGTGTTCTCAAAAATCGTAACTGATCTACTTTCAGTTTAACTGATATCTCCTGCAGACGGAGTACAACATCCTGAGCAGAAGATTATACATTTTTTAATCAGCCTGCTCCCTTATGTGGTCATTTCCTTCGCATACAAAAGTTTGCTTTTGTGACAGGGTGAGAAAATGTGCAGCCTGATCGGGACTTGAACCCAGGGCTTTTTGCTTATAGGGCTAATGCTCTACCGACTGAGCTACCCTGCTGCATACACATCTTTCTCCCCTCTTGTGAGTAATCAGTACTGTGAGAAAGAAAAACCCTGGGGTAAACAGTAAATTCAGTGAAAATGGATAAATTTAAAGAATTTTTCAGAGGGGAAAAATGGCTATGAATGCTCATATTACTGAAATAATCCCACCAATCCAAGATTAATGACTTATTAGGCAAAAAAAAAAAAAATGTTTGTTTCCACTAACATCTCCGAAAAAAATAGGGTCGGTAGGTCAGCTTAACTTTTTTTTATTTATGACTTTTTTCCATTTTTACCTCTTTTTTTTAAGCGGAAGTGACGAAAAACAGCCTTTTGCAACTGTAATAACTCGAATGCTATGAAAAAAAGTTTAGGGTTGGTACAAAAAAAACAGTTGGTCGGGTTAGTGGAAACAAGTAACTTTTTTATCATGCCTTATGCCTGGCACCAAAAAAAACTTCCTCCATTCCTGTGCACACACCCCACTCTCATAAAACACAGCCTTACTACTCCAAGTTATAACTTTGAACTGCATGCTGCTAGAAAATGATGTTTGTTTCACTCATGTCTCACTTGTGATCATGAGTATATCAGACTTGCACTTTTGGAGACTATACGAACCTTATATTTCTATTTGAGACAGGTGTCACAGGGTGAGAAAAATATGCAGCTTGACCGGGACTCAAACCCGGGGCCTTTCGCTTACAGGGCGAATGCTTTACCAACTGAGCTACCCGGCAGCTTACATATGATTCTCCCCTATTGTGAGTTATTGGTACTGTGACATTATCCCCCTCCATTTTAGAATTCGTCCCTGAATTCTAGGAGTTACAGGGTAAATATAACCATGTGCAGGTGTCTTAGACATACCTAGCACCTATGCCACAGTCCCACGTTGGGCGCCAAATGTCACAGGGTGAGAAAAATATGCAGCCTGGCTGGGACTCGAACCCGGGGCCTTTCGCTTACAGGACGAATGCTCTACTGACTGAGCTACCTGGCCGCTTACATATGATTCTCCCCTATTGTGAGTTATCGGTACTGTGACACAGGTATAGTGTGCAACCACACTGCGATAAAATGCCACAGACAGGTGGCATTATACCACACTCAGCCTGAAACCAGGCCAACCAGTCCTGGAACTACCCTGCACCAAGCTGGGAGCTAAAAGTACTATTTTAACAACTTTGGTATGTTGTGGTCGGGGATCAAACCCACGACCTCTTGCTCAAACCCCTCAGCAACCAGGGACAGTTTCAGTTTTATTGTTTTTATATATGTAGTACATTTGCACATTTAACTTCTTCATCATCTCCCCCTCCCATGCATCAATCTTCCCCTTGTCTTACTTAATGTCCTATATTTTGACCTCTTCCTTTTATCAAGTGCTTGTCTGGCACACTGTCCTTCATGCTGCAGTTTTATCTTGTTCTTACACAAGGTCCTGTAATCTGATTGGTAGGATTATCACTTTGTCTGGCACAGTGTTCTGTATCTTGACTGCCTGATCCAGCTTGTCTGACACATGTTTGGTGTACTGTATTTTAACTGACTCTTATCATATCTACCTTGCACAATCTCCTACATTTTGACTGACTGAATACATGTGCATGCTTTATTTTTCATAAGGCTAAAGTTTTACTGCCTGGGAAGCTCTTGACTTGCACAATCAGGGACGTTGTCCTACCTTTCAACACTTTAAAGTTGTAACTTCCGTACGGGTATGTAGACGTTATCGCTGGATTTGAAGATAACTTTCAATTCATTCATATCCAAACAACGTAACAAGTAATATAAAATATCAGGAAAATGAACAAAGGGGGTGGGAGAGAGTGAGAGAAAGAAAATGATAATTATCCTTAAATAAAAAGTATACGATCTGTAATATCATACTAACGGTAACACACTAATAAGAGCAATGTCTCCTTAGATCCGACCTATGTTTCAGCTGATGACCTAATTAATCTTTCAGCCATTTTGAAATTGTTAATTTTTGTCTGCTGAAGCTTGAATAAGCGAAAAAGATTTTAATAATTATAAAGAATATAAATGGATACACATGTACAAAATGCAATGAAAAATATATTTAAATATTTAAATATAATCAAACTCACTGAAAGGCTACCGCTTTTTTATTCCTCTTTTTTGTTTGATGCTTTCTGTGTGGTCCGTGCATTTCTGAAACCTGCCATTTCGTCCCTGGGTTTTACGTCCTTCCTCACCTTTTAATGCTTTCCAGTGTATGTCACATTTTCGTCCAGGAAGTTTATTTTAAACATTAATGTTATACATTGTTGTAGAGCCCAAGGTAACTGAGAGACTCAGTGAACTCACACTAGTACTATAATTGCTCTGTTTTTTTTCTGTTTTATGGGTTTTTTTTGTTGGGTTTTACGTCCCGCCGACAGTATTTCAGTCATTTTGGACAGATAGTGACCCGACACTGAGCCAACCAGTCCTGGAACTATGCTGAACGCCACGCAAGGGAGCTATACCATGTAGCACTATTTTTAACGATTTTGGTATGTCGCGACCGGGGATCGAACACAAGCCCGGTCACATTATCCTGACCCTGGGTCAACCAGTCGCGACCGGGAATCGAACACAAGACCTCCCGATTTCGGGCCGGACGCTCTAACCACTCGGCCAGTGGAGGTATTTTAATGCGTGTAATCAGGGATTGCATTACATTTATCATGAGCGAGAACATGAATCAAGAATCAGTATTTATACTTAGTGGGAGGAGGTGATCTACACAATAACAAATGGTTAAGTGGATTTTTAGTTTTATTGTCAAATATTTACAGGATACACAAAACAATATCAAAATGCTGCAAATATACAAACGAAAAAAAAAAATCTGGATAAAAGTTTTCACAATTTAGATACAGGTCATTCCCAACCAATCGAGGCTGGTCTATGAAACTGCATGACAATTTAATATGTTAGGGAAAATAAATGAATCAATAAGAGACACTTACTTGATCAATTAAGTTAAACTTTATCACACTAAAAGTCAGTAAAAAAAAGGGGGGGGGGGGGTTTAAGACCCCTTTTCTAAATAAAATTAAATAAAGGTGGCAGTTAAATAATATGAACTTTCTGTTTCTTGGTAAAACAAAACTGAAGATAGACGAGACCAACTTTCTCACGAGAGAAAATTTCCAATACAGAGGTTTAATGACTTTTGATCAGCTCTAAAACTTACCATATGGATTCATGAACATTAATTTTCTTGATACGTTGATACTCTTTATAATTATTTGTTAAAAAAACAAACAAACAAACAAACAAACACAAAAAAAAACTGTAGATGATTACTAACATGCAATTTTCAAATTGAAATTGTCTGACTTCAAAATACTGCACAGTAGTCTAAAAATGGTGCCATGAATCATTGTTATGTCTATACACTGGTATGAGACCTTTCAGTCTAATTACAATAGAACTTACACGCTACGTCTTGGACCACTTAATCTCTACCAAGATAAATAACCAAGGTACCCTAATGAAACATTTGGAAACCTTGGTTGTCACCGTGAAGGCCATGAGGTGCGAAATGTAGCGGAACCATTACAGGGATTTTACCTTCAGTCTGATTATAATAGAACTTACACACAATCATTGGCATTCGTCTAACATATACCCATATAAAAGTATGATAATTTCTAAACACATATCCATTATACGTACACTCGGTATTAATATCTAATAACAGTAATAAGTATTTCAAAATATCAGTGAAAAAAATTCACATAAGACATTATCACTTTAAAAATGATAAAGACGATATTTAGAAATATATAAAAATATCTCTACAATTGTCATATTCAATATTGAACTCTGTCTTTGTAATTATATGTACTATTACTTGTGTAAGTCTATTCCATAAATGCATATGGTGTTTCAGTCGTAACTACTCGGCCTTATCCGTCGGTGGTCGGATTTCTATTTCGTAGAAATGGGCGAGGTGTTCCGAATGGTAAGCAGACCCATAGCTATCTTCACTTGGATCACGCTCATCAGTGAAATAAATAAATATTACATATATAAAGCAATTAGGAAAATATACCTGAAGAGAGATAATTAATCATTTACTCAGTTTGCATCGTTTTATTCATTCATTTTTTCTTACCTTTTGCCGAAAAAGAAGCAGTTATATAAGGATGGATGATTTATTGCTTATGTTAATATTATACCTTTACTAAATAAATATACATTTTGACTAAATTTATTCTCTGAACATTACATTACAGAGTCTAGTTGTGCTGTAGAGATTCGTAAGTCTCGTCATTCCGGACAGGTGTCAGATCTGTGTAGATGCCAGTATTGTCTGGTTTTTCGTCCAGACTGACCCCCGGCCCTGTGTCCCCGGGGTGATGACCGCTCCCTTCACCGCCCGTCCGTATTTCCTCCCTAATATCCACATTTTGATAGTGCCCTCTCCCGGCTGGAGCGTTGACATAAAGTGGGATGTCCGGTGTTGCCGAACTGTCCGGATGTGATTGTGCCTTCCTCCTGTGTTGAGAACATTCTTTATGGTACATGTATACTAAAACAGATAATAGGAAAACATGTGATTACTTGCATTGCTTTTTTATGCCCCCGCCATGAAATTGCGACGGGCATGTGTCCGTGTGTGTGTGTGTGCGCGCGCAAGAATTCCTGTCCCTGCTGTAACTTGGTTATGTATTTAATCGCTTTTTCAAATAGCTTGGCACAAGTGATCCTTAGGACAAGACGATGTGTCGCGAACAATAACCAGGCCGCTAGTTTTAAGGTCAAGGTCACAGCACTCAGTTGACATTTAAATCTTGTCCCAGCTGTAACTTTGTTATGTATGGTGGTGTTTTGAAATAACTTGGCACAAGTGATCCCGAGGACAAGATGATGTGTCGCAAACAAGAACAAGGTCCCTAGCTTGAGTTAAGGTAAAGTTGAGATTAAAATTTGTGTAAATAGTCCTGTTTAGGCTGTATTTTTTGTGTATAGTCATTTTTTGAAATAACTTCGCACAAGGGATCATTAGGATAAAACAATGTGTCGCAAAACAAGAACCAGGTTGTTACCTTTAAGGTCAAGGTCACATCTCTTCTTTTAGGTCAAGGTCACAGACTCATTTGATCTTAAAATCAGCTTTTATATTTCTTAAGAACTAATCATGACAAACATACCTGTGAATGACGACAATAACAGCAAAAACAACAGCCGAGACGGTTACCATAGTAACGGAGACGACAACAACAGTAACAATTGTGGAACCAGAATTCTCTGTAATGCATAATGGGCAAAACATTTTTTTTTTCATTTTCATAAACGATATTCAATAAATTTGGCCAATTTCAGAAATCTACCGCTCGTATATCCTGATTGCAAATAGTGCACAACTGTGTTTGTCGAAATCTACGGTTGCATGGATGTGACATGTATATCCATTTTTTTTAACGTAGTTCTATCTTGAGGGAACAAGATACTATCCGGGGGGAACAAGACAGGTTTTTGAAGAAACGAGATACCATCTTGTGGGAATGGGAAACCATCGTAAGGAGCAATAATTCTCGTTCCCACAAGATAAGTATCACTTTCTCTCAAGACAGGATTTTGTTACCAAAAAATAGTTTCTTGTTCCCTCAATATTTCTTTCGTTCCCTCAAGATAGATTTCTTTCTAAAAAATTAGTTTTTCATTCCCTCAATATTTTCTGTCATTCCCTCAAGATCTTTTCTCCTTCTAACACGATAATATTTCTTTCCCCAAAGATAGTGCTACGTTAAAAAAAAGAACAACCATTTTTGCGAAATCTAACATTCCCTGCCTTTATATGTATTTTCTTTACTTTAAACTTAAATCTTACATTTTATACTAATCCCTCTCGACAGTTTGACCAGTACATGGCTTAGACCACGTCTACCTCCTTTATTATATATAAAGATAAAGAGAACCTTTATACATGTATTTATTATTTTAAGATCAATGCATCTTTCACAATATAATTGCATACAGTTATATAAACTCAAAAGTTACTGTATTATAAGAGAAATTACTATCGAACCTCAATACAAACTCATTAAGGACTTAATACGAAGATAGGACGTACTTTAGCTCTCCATGAAATGGATTAACTGGTCACAAGGTTACACAAGTTGGCCAATTAATACTAATTTGATGAATAAAAAGTATACAAAAACTTACGACTTGTAATTGGGTCAGTTGTATTTAACATATTCCTTGTAATTGTTTTATACGTTGTTGTTAAGTTTGATGTACCTGCAGTCGATACCGTTGTTGTAGAAACTAAAATAAACAATATTAGTTAGTATGTTTGATATTTACTTGATGAGGTAATTCAAAAAAATCACTTTTGATCGACATGAATCGTCTGTCGCGAATCATTAAATTTTGGGACATAATTTTATTCCATAATATCCGCTTACCTGATGAGTTTTCCTTATTTCCATTATGCAACTGACAAAACGATAGGACAGAAGCGAGTTCGCTATTGACCACAATACCTGGCTGAAACTAAGGACTAAGGGATACGTACCTTTTCTCGATGGAAGAATAATTATTCTATTTCTATGTGTGTATGTGAAAGGTACCTACCACATGAATAAACAATTTCAATGGTGGGGACGTTTTGTCCCGGGAAGTTCAGCCAGGGAGATGTTACCAAGGCATTGCTCTGTATCACATGTGTCCATTAGTCTAGCGATTTTTTCTTCATATCGAAGCATTCCGTTCTCCTTTGAACAACAGTTTTGTGGAGACCTCCAACATTCATGTATAAAGTAACACAGATTATTCTCAAACACCGTTATTTCTGTAATATTTATGTTACCCATGCTACAATGACTCGAGCTTGTTTCACCATGATTGTAGTAACTTACATCGTAATGCTTTGTATAGCACAGAGTTAGGGAATATTCCATCGCATGAGGAAGAACATCACTGCCTGGAATTTAAACATTATGATAGGTAACAAATACTAGTAGATGATGAATTTATCAAAAAAATAAAAATGCACATATTTATTAGCAAATACATGTCCGTAATAAAAATAATAGTATTCAATATTGTGTATGTGTGTGTGTGGGGGGGGGGGGGGTGGGGGGGAGTACACAAAAGTGAGAGAAAATGATAGGGGTGGTATCAAACGTACTCGATACAAAGGCATTTCAACCTCTCCCGCTTTTACACACATACACAAAACAAAACACACACACTTAGTCTTGTATTACTTTCTTAGCGAGGTATACTATGTGTAACCCATACCTCTCTTTAACGGTTTATACCTCGGTTTGTATGTATAATGTTATCAAAGCGAAGTATCTTTTTTCCAATGTATATTTCGGTATGTAATTCAACCAAAAACCGAAAAATATAATACGAGATTTTACCTAGAATAACATGAGGTACTGCTGTATCAGATATTTGTTCACAATTATTGCGGCTATTGGAGTCACGTGGATATTTTCAGTAAGACGAATGCTTTTTCGACCATTATCAACAAGGATTATGTTGCAATATTTCAGTTTGTCTAATCTAACCGTGTAATAGGGCCATATGTTCGAACCTGTCGTGGTGTGTGAGGGGGCGGGGTCGAACACCTGTAGGCGACACTCGGTCTGCTTCTCTGATGGACTCCATTGTGTAAAGAAACACACTATAGGAAGGCATGGTTTGAGGTTACATATAGTAAATGTTTAATACAAATAAGTATAGTTATGATGATGATGATGATGATGATGATGATGTTGATGATGGAAAACGTTTACCTGTGAGTATTAAAATCAGCCTTAGAGCACGAAACATTTTTATGATGTTGCCAGCAGTGACTCCTCGCGTATATATAAACATTTTTCATTCACAATCAAGCAAACAGGTAACCAGGAAATTTAAACGGCAATACACTTCTTTTCAAACGCGTAAGTATATGTGTATTAAAGTAACCATCCATTATTGAATTGTGATCGTAGTCCATCAAGTGACTATCCAAACAAGGACCACACACACACACACACACACACACATGGATAGGGGTTAGGCTGGACGTCGCTATATGACTGAAATACTGTCGAAGCGACGGTAAACTCAAAAAGTCAAGTCTAGGGTAAGGGTTATATATTCTACCATATGCTAACGTCAACATTTATAAATGTCAACAAGAGGACGTTCATCGGAGAAACAGGTCTCTGTATATCGTTATATATATCGGATATCCATCTATCATTAAATTGTTATCAAAGTCCATCTAGTTTTCGTGTGAATTTTACTGTAAATGCAAACCCTTACCATCATACGCAACTTTCTTGAAACTAGACCAGTTTCATCGGTAAGAGTCAGCTCCCTTGAAAACGCCTCAGCGTTTATCGATTACCTGTTTTACTATAGATTTGTATAGCAGACGTATGTTATCCCTTTAAAAACATGACGTCATTATCAAATAGCACAATTTTATAACCTCGAGAAGTAATCTTCATTTTCTGCACTTTATTTCAATATCTTTTTTATTAAAATGATAATCGATCTTTTTACTTCCATTTTTGTTTGAAGTTGATGACTATCATTCCTATATATTTCTATACGAAAAATGTCAAAATACGCATGAAGCGGGGTTTTGGCACGCTAAAAAGATCATTTCTACTAATATGACATTGTTTTTATAACGTCGTGAAGTATTCTATAGTGTCAAAGCATTACTTCAATATATCCTTTAAGAAAATTGGATATTGAGAAATTGCTTGCATTTTAGTTTGAAATGTTTGTGCACTGTCCAAAACATACACCGTAGTGTGAAAGTATAGGTCTTTAAGTTTAATGTTTCTTTTTTATTGTATCTTCATTATATATACATACATATATATTAGAATGCGTAGCTTCATCATCGTGTTACTGTATTTTCAAAATTGTTTTCTTTGTTTACAACAGGCTATGAGACTGTGTTAACTTTTGTTGTGATTGCATACTTCATCTTTAAAGAACGCTTAAAATGAGAGTAATAATTAAGAAAAAGTAACCAGTATAATTGCTGCATAAATACTGAATATTGCTGTCGTTATCATAATTATCACATTTGTAGTGATTCTCAGAAATTCTCGGTTGTGGATGTAAGTGAGTTTTATAAGGTACTATGTATTTCAAGAAGTTAAATAAAAAAGGGAAAATGCTGTAAAAGTAACATTTTATTTAAATTCATATAAAGGAATGAAAACAATGCAAACAAAACATCAATTGTAATTAGACAGTATATACACAACAAAAGGTCACATTTTCACAGTTTTGCAGTTAGATGAGTAAGTAATTAGCACATGATTTCATTCTTAAAATTTGTTGATGATTTTTAATTAGGGTGACATTTGAAGATCACAATATTGCTTCAAAATTCATTCTAATTAATGTTTCGGTAAATAAATTTAAATAAACAACAGTTTGTTTTAAATTACACAGTAATATATTTGATTATTGACTAATTGATAAATGGATAATTGCGGTCCATGTTTCAACAATTTTCTTGTGAAATACAAAATGTTTTCATCAAAAATATCAATTTCCTTGAAACCATAGGCTTCTTTACATGAATTTAAATAAAAACTAAATTAAATACATGATATTTCTTAGATGTGTGTCTCATGAAGGATTTCTTGAAATACATAGTTGGGGGGATTTTGTCCTCGTTTTAAAATTAACGGGTTTTAATTTATTTGTAAGGGTTTATCGTAAAGTCACTCTTGAAATCTTTGATGGCGATACAAAAAAAAACGACCTTATTCTACAAAACATTCGATAACTGAAATTTCTACCTAAATGTTAAAATAAAATTTACATATATTAGAGGGTCTGAAAACTTTTAAGTATTGATCTCATCGAACATTTTTATCCAGTATTTATTAAGTAACTTTATGTGTAAAGATATTGATATTCTACTCGGCTTAACTCATAACAGGTTATGATGAACTCATAGTCAAAATTTATTCCCTGATCTTTATATCACAGAGTCTAGTTTTGCTGCAGAGATTCTTCCGGACGGGTGTCAGACCTGTGTAGATGCCAGTATTGTCTGGTCTGTTGTCCAGACTGACCCCCGGGCCTGTGTCCCCGGGGTGATGACCGCTCCATTCACCGCCCGTCCGTATTTCCTCTCTAATATCCACATTGCAATTGTGCGCTCTCCCGGCTGGAGCGTTCACGTAAAGAGGGATGTCCGAAGTAGTTGCCGAACTGCCCGGGTGTTATGGAACAGAATTAGGGCAAAAATTGCATCTCGCCGTCTTACAAGTCCATGTTTACACGTGACATTCTGCCTTTGCCATACTGACAAGTGGTCTGCTGTATTATGTTAAGTGCGTTTATCGATGCTGTCTGCTGACTAATGCTCTTGTGTATCTTGCATCAGTTAATGATTTGGCTTTCATGTGTCATAATTTGATGCTGTTATATTTTAAAGTTTTGTTGAGCAACCATCAATGTGACATTTGTTTTACATTTAACTGTCTAAACTGCCTCATTTGAGGCAGAATAATCAAAGAGAAGTTTATTCGTAGAATCAAAATCCTGCGTTTCGTTTTTACTCAGGGGACGAAACTGAATACTCGGAACTCTGGGAAAGTAATAAGATCATAACAGGAGTTGAAATATAATAAATGTATGACAGTTTGACTTTTTTTAGGGGGGTCGGGGAGGAGGTCCGGGGGCTTGCTACCCTGGATAAAAGACGGGGATGCAATCTGAGTGGTATGTGAGGGAAATATGGTTGCTTTTTTAAGTTAGATAAATGTTTTATATATTAAATCTAAGCTTTGGGCTAAATAGTTTTGTTCTCACTTAGGGTAATTTTTAGGTGTGTGTGTGGGGGGGGGGGGGGGGGGGGGGGGGGGGCATAGCCAGTTGGAAAATATTTTTTTCTAGGAGGACGGAGATGCATTCTGAGGGGGCTTCTGAAGGGAAATTTGGTAGATTTTTTTTTCAGTTTTGACAAGATTCCTGTCCCACGACCCTCTTGTCATTGTAATGGGGGGGGGGGGGATGACAATGCTTTGGGGGGGGGGGGGGGGGGATGACAATGCTTTGAGGTTGTTGCAGTAGGCGGGCAGTTAACCTATTATTGCTGTTAGGAAGGACCAGTACTAGACTCATTTCCTCCTCCATAAAATATCTCGCATATATAGTTAGCCGTCGGGGCTTGAACTCACAGCCCGCTAATTCAGTATATAGATCGTGAAAAAATATGTTTCTACATGATAAATAGTGACATTAATACGAATTTTATGGCACTTGCTGCAAAGCTAGGTTGCGAGTTCTAATCCACCTTAGGACGTTTTTGTTATATGTATTAAAACATGTTAATAATTTTAAAAAATGAAAAATAAAATGTATATTCAGCAATACTAAAGGCGTTTTTGCCTGATTCAGATTGAAGCAGACACAATTCCGTTGCCATAATGACAGCGTAGATAAGTGACAGTGGATGCTCTCTCAGTAAGGGTCGGCCTGGGTGACTGGTAATTGGCTAACTTTATTTCAGTAAGGGGCTCACGATTGGGATTTCTATTTATCCAATCAAGGCAATTTCAGTCATCAGAAAATTTTATTATCAGGCCAGTTGGGGTGGGGGGGGGGGGTGTTGCTTGAGCCCCATAAGCCGCCCGTTGACTCTGGGACTAAATTACGAAACTACGAGCAGTAGATCGAAGAGATGTGCTCGTATATAAAATTTTGCGTGACGTTCATAATTTTTAAATATTCATCTTTGTAAGCCTGAGCTCATATTAATATCTGAAATGTTTGGCCTGCACATAGAAAAGCAATTGAAATTATTATATACAATGCAATTATGTCTTTAAGCAGTGGATCTGTTTTTGTTTAAAAGAAAAAACTTTTTCGAATTTGGAAAACAGCCACAGTTTCGTACTTCATTTTGCTGATTCTTCCCGAACAGTAGAATAAAGTGACATATTATAGGTACGCCACCTTTTCTGTGGAGGACGAAATTTCTGTATATGCTACTCCGAACTACCGGCAGCGAGTTCATGTGACCAACTATAGTTCTACTCGAGTTATAGGCGTCCGCCTCGGGTGCGGGAGGTCGTGGGTTCGATCCCTGAACGCAACATACCAAAGTCGCAAAAAAAGGGACTGTTTTGCTTGGCGCTCAGTATATAAGGGTAGTTGCAGGACTGGCTGGCCCGGCCGGTGTCAGGATAATATGACTGGGTGTTGTATCATGCCACATGTCCACGGCGTGATACTGCAGTGTGGCAGCACTATATATCTGTTTCAAGTAGACATCGTCTCCAAATGACTGAAATGCTGTCGGTGGGACGTTAAACCCATCAAACTACTCGAGTAAACTCGTATATATGACTCTAGTTAGCAATCAACTGAACGCATGAGGTTTACCCCTTGTGACGTTTTTTGTAAATAGACATTTGATTAAAACAATAGATCTTTTATTTATGACTTTTTTACGAGCTTGGGCTTGAATAAAGTAGCTGCCAGCTTATAGGTTTATTTAAAGACAGGATATCATAGATATTTATAATTTTCTATAAATTTGCCTAGATGCTTTCCGTCCGCCACATTGCTTTCTAGTCTTCCCACCTACTTCACTGGGTTGAACTTGCGTAACCCTATAGAGTTCGTAGGGTTAAAACCACGCGCGTTTTATTGCAACTCTGGTAACTCTAGTTAACTCTAGTAGGTAAACTGAACTCGCTCCAAGTCAAACTGGCATAGCGCCCTCCAACGTCATAATGCTAGGTGCACATTTTGACATTTGTCATTCTGCTTGCGTACATGTGTTATTTTGCTTAGCTACGTGTGTCATTTTTCGATTCGTTAAACCGACGAAATAAAATCCATTTTAATACGAATGCGCAAACTGGACTGTCCAGCTGTACACAGTGCTATACGGTGACGAAATGGAAATAAAAGCAGATGTATTTTCAGTAGTTAATTATGATGTGTATGAATGTAAAAAAACAACGCAGACGACGATTACGCCGTATTGCACTAGTCAAAAGATGCTAGTCACTTAGACAAATGAAACAATAAACATGGCAAAAGGCAAAATGTATTTTTTGCCCGAATTCTGTTCCATACAATTCGTTCACGGAATTTTAACTATATGTGTGTATTACATCTATCAACACCCATTTACAGACGCATTGGCACCCAATGCAACTCTCCATGTTTAAAAATATGGGTGGTTTCCCCATCACAGGCAATACCGTCACAGACGGTATTGAAACTTTATCCTAGATTTCTATTTTCAATTTTCATTTGTCGTCACTTGGCTGATCACATTCACTCTTCGCGCATGTGCTAACTTCATAGACTGAAGACGCCATGTTGCGGAACGTGTCACGTGATACCGCAAGCACCTGCTTCAGGGGTACCGTATTCTATATTTAGCCGATTTTACCCAAGTTGCGTTTACGAATATAGCGTTTTCCAGTATAATGTGACCTAAACTTGCCGAGACTGATTCTTATCAAGACCTTCCCCAGGTTCAAAGTACTGGTCCAACCCAGAATCCGTCTAGTGGGGTTGTTAAAAGTTTGTTAAAAGTTGTTAGTACTTTCCCAAAGCAAAGTACTGGTCCAACTCAGAATCCGTCGAGACGGGTTGTTAAAAGTTGTTAGTACTTTCCCAAAGCAAAGTACTGGTCCAACTCAGAATCCGTTGAGAAGGGGTTGATAAAAGTTGTTAGTACTTTCCCGAAGCAAAGTACTGGTCCAACTCAGAATTCGTCGAGACGGCCAGGTTGTTAAAAGTTGTTAGAACTTTCTCAAAGCGAAGTACTGGTCCAACCCAGAATCCGTCGAGAGCGGTTTAAAGGTTAATAAGCGAAAGAAATGAATAAAACCTACTGTTTGTGATTTGATCAGTTGTGTTTAAAGTATCAACTGTCGTAGACTCATGCTCTGTTGTCATGTCTGGCGTAACCTCAGAGGACATTGTTGTTGTAGAAACTGAAATGAACAAAATTTCTCCGAATGTTTGATGACATTTTCTTGATGATATAATCGAAATTTATTCGGCGTAGCTGTATAATTTCGATTTCAACTCGCATCTTAAACCAATCAAATGTACGCTAACAGCGGTAAATAATTCTAAGCTGAATAAAAGGACTCCTGTTATTGGTTAACGCATCGTTATGGACTATAAAATTACTGTAAATAAGGGGTGCAGCTTGTATATATCATTCAGCTTGGTGTTATTACTTTTCTTTTTGATGTAAACATGAAAGTGATTTCAGTAAGTTAAATACAATCCTTTTCCATCAATTGAGGAATGCTACTTTGTGAAAATGATTTAAAACAACAAAAAAGAATCCACCGTGTTATGACATGAAACCCCTTAATTACTATGTATATTGAATTCTTCCAGCCTGCCGAGATGCTCTCATTGAAAATTAATTCGCCAAAACGAAAAAAACTAATAACGCTTTTATATCATAATTGTCATATGCAATAATGATATGAACAAATATCAAACAAGCCTATTTACAGATATAATTTTTTGTATTATCGTCTATAAATAAGTATATTTCATAGAAAAAATACTGAACTATTTCTAGAGCGTACTAAATTTGTTGTGCGTCGGTCTTTCGCGCGCTTTTCCTCGGAATGTTCTAGAAGACTGGAAGAATAATATTTGATAAACATTCACATTCTTCTTTTTTGAAACTATGTCGTCTAGATCTTAGGTATTTAGTTAATTGATGAAACCATGTACTTCAGGTGATAAAATTTCGCACCACTGCATCAGGGGTAAAATATTTTTAAGTTATACTAGAATTATTGTCTATTTTTTATATTAAAAAAAAAAATTGAAAATAAAATTGTAGCCGTGATACCCAGGCGAGTCATTCAGGGCCATCATGGCTATCTTGTTTATTGTAACTTTCTTTATCAATGAATCTATGCTTTAAGGTGCTGATCATTAATGTATATGCCTGTATAAACTATTTTGATACAGTTTACAACTGATAAGTAAGAAATAAAATAAAGGTGAAGAAAAAATTGTATGTCCTAACTTCAACGAGCAGATAACTGCTCTTTACATGATCAGCCTGGAACTAAATTAGGTTTTATGCAGCGGATTATCATAGATTTTTTTATAGTTCATAGGATAATTTATAACATTACACTGCTTTTAAATAAGAACATTTGGAGGTACTCTGAAATATTTGTTATATCAAATCATTTCATATTCTGATTTTAATCATTTTTTTTAATGGTCGTCGTGTCTTTTGTTTTTTTTTTTTGAATATATATAGACATAAATAAACTTGTTAAAAACATTGCCATTCATCATTGTTCACTACCAAAATTAGACATGTTTTTTTACAATTATTTACAACAATGCTTTTATAACCTATCATAACATTAGAGTCTTTGAAATGTGTTTTGCATATATTTCAATTTATAAGTTTCTTAATTAAAGTATATTTATGCATGAATGAAAATCTCGTTTTTCTTTCATCCTATAAAGAATCTTGCTCTTGTATTTATTTCTTGCATTATGTATCATCTTTTTTGCAAATAAAACATATTTAAACTAATACAAATACGAAAGTAGGTCGTGTTTAAGCTCTCTGTTTCTCAATTAAACTAAATAGTTGTTCACAGGTAACAATAGTTAATCAATTAATTCTCACTTAACCTTTAGAGTTCTGAAATTTGAAAAAAACAAACAGATGCAAGCATCCACTGACTTGGAGTTATAGCTAGGTTCTTTTGGCTTAAGTTTATAAAGGCTTGCATTTACTATAAAATTTCCACGAACACTTGATGGATCTTGATCACAATTTAATGATGCGTGGATTACCTTAAAACGACAGAGGCTGGTTTCTCTGATGAACGCAATGTTGTTGACATTTATTTATTTATGGTTCTTTGTTGGAAAGAAACCAGAATATTTGTCGGAAACTAACATGACTAAACAGGGGAGAAAATGCCTTTTCATTACACAAATGTTAGAAGATAAAGTCAATATAATTATGGAAATTGTCATAGAACATTTGATAAATTCGGCGGGCTTCCAATCTCTAAAGAATATTCTTATTTCACATGTCTGTCTGTGTGTGCTTGTGAACGGAATTTGTTGTACCCGGTATATAGTATGTATAGCTGCAAGTTTGATCTAATGGGATGATATTGATACCTACCACACAAATAAACGACCTCCATGGTGATAGAAATAAATGGAGTCCTAAAGAGTTCAGACAGGGAGATGTTACCGAGACATTCCTCTGTATCACATGTGTACAACACTCTGGAGATTTCTTCTTCAAACAGAGACTTCTCTGAAAGACAGTCTCTTCGACACCCCAGACAGATCAACGTTACATCTGTAATATTGATGTTCCCTCCACTACAATAACTCGAGTTTGTTTCACTTAAATGAGGTTTGCAGAAATCTACACCAGTAAATTTTGCATAGTGTAATTTGAGAGAATATCCCATCGCATGAAGAAGAACATCACTGCCTGGAATAAAAATAAATATTGGTCAACACATACTAGTAGCTGTAACCTATGTATACAGTGCATGCTAAGTACATGGAAAAGATATATAAAACAATGTAACATAACAATATAACCTGTTTTGATAATGAAATTAAACATCCGTAAACAAAAGGGATATGACTAGCTGATAAGAGTAGTAATATAAGGACAGATGGGGAGGAATTCACGATTTCACGATCTACATGAAAGCACGCTATGACGTCATTAATTAGGACAATGGCCTATTGTTTAGGGTATAACATAATCCCCGACCTCACCCCTTTAACGAGTAGTAGTAGTAGTTGTTGTTGTTATGTCGATGATGATGTTGTTGTTTTTTTTTTTGGCACAACGCGGACTGAAGGAATGTAAACAACTACTTCACCCGTCCTCGGACGTATAACTCTTCGTTTACTAAACCGAACCTTTTAATCTCTCTATGCGTATTAATGCTATTTTTTTTCTATCATATCTCTCTTTCTCGTCATATTTCCTCGTACGCGCGTGTCAGTGTGTATGTTTTGACAATCGGTGTGAAACGATTCTCACATTTTTAGAATATGTCTAATCTCTATAATCACAATCATAAGACACACCAGTAGCGGTATTTGATCCGCAGCGAGTTAATCCGGATTAGTCTAGCGACGATAAACGGGTATTAGCGGTTTTTCATAAGGCGAGATAGTCGCTTTTGGCATTGTCCTACGCTACGTTTTTCACTTTCTCCGTGTAAGTAATCGAGAAATTTATTCATATATTTATTAGTTTATTTATTTATTAGTTTATTTATTTATTTATTTTTGTCAAACATACGTGGCCGTAGTAGTAGTAATAGTTGTTGTTGTAATAATGAAATTCGTTTTAGTTGTAATAATAATATTGGTTATATATTCACTGTTTAACAGGAGTATTAGTAGTTATAGAAATAGTGATATTATTAATACGATTGAATGAATCGGGACCTTGTACACTTGCTTTTACATAGTAGTAGTTGTTGTTGTTGTTTCTGTAGTAATGTTGATATAAATGCGTTGAGATTCTGAGGGGTTGTCACAACGCTTCTTTACATTTTGTTTTTGAAGTTGTTGTTTATGTAGAAGAGGTAGTAGTATTTGTTGTTGTAGTAATGTTACGTAACAGGGGCAAAATAATCCTCGCATATACACACGCTCACCATACACACATACACACGCGCAGAATGCCGTTTTATAAATAACGAACGAGTATATACACGAAATAAATGTGATTTTATTTTTATGAGAATTATATTTACAAATATACTAGTATACAAATACGTGTCTACAGTATCATTGGTAGGAGATTCATCATTTTAGTCTCTACAAAACGATCATTGCGTCGTCGATTTGGGCCGAATTCTTCCAAGATACGTTTCATGGTCTGTCCGCCGCAGCGTTTTATAACGTAATAAACGCAATATAACCCGCAAACGGTTGACGTCGACTGTTGTAACTGTCCTTCTACGCGTAAGTATTGTCTATCGAGAACGTTTTCGAATCCGGCTTCGTAATATTTAGGATCATTTCCGAGAGAATCGAAATACTCGTAAGGTCTCCTGTACGGAAAGTAGAACACGGTCCAATGCTCTCCCGGGCCGTCGCTGGAATCGGTGTTACAAACGACGAAACGCCCCTTTTCTTCGCGTAGCTGATCGGAAGCGCATACTGTGACCGGATAGTTCCGTAGTATTTCCTCCAGCTGATAATTGTTCATGTTAATACTTGAAACTATTCCAGTCCATGTCGCGTCTCCGTCTCTTACGCTCCGTAGGTTCTTGACCCATTGCCGTCTGAGCTCCGATTTCGCTATTTCCAAGGCTTGGGCTACAGGCGTAACTATTTTCATTACCGGAGGTTGGGAAGTCCTTATCTTGTCTTCCGCTTCTTTCAGTTTATCCCGGGACTCTTTTAGTTCCGCTTCCAGCCGTTTCACTTTTCCGCGTTCGCTACCGGAACCGACGACATAGCGTCCCTGGTGGTCGGGTTAAACGTAACCGTCCCGCAAATCCTTGAAATGTTGATACCACTTGTCATAGTCGGGAAAGTAAGGCACCCACTCTTGGCGCTTATAATCGTACACTTCTATGGAGCCCATAGTATGTCTTCTTTTGCGCGTTTCTTGTCTAATGTCATCGGTCGTTCTAACGTATTTTTAAAGCATCGGAAATTTCAAGTGTTTTGATTGGTCAATTTATTTACAACCAATCTGTCTCTTGCCTGTATATATTAGGTATGTTTGGGTGCACCAATCTCTTGGTTGGATCATTCACCCGCATATCCCTAATAAAATGATTATCTATCACCGGCTCTGGTCGTGGTCCTCTTTCGGAGATAGGCTTCTACCACCAGTTCATGTATTTCTCCATATACGGTTCTGTAACCAGAAATTTTCCTGTAAGCGATATTAAAATATTCGGTTTTTGAAAAGATCCGTTTGCTTTCTCCTTGTTTTGTAGATGAGCTAGACACGCGCTCAAAATTTATAGCGCCGAGGTAAATGAGGTTATTAATCCGGGAATGTTTAATCCAATGAAAAATCAGCGTGATGTCAACCGTGGCTTAAGCTAGGTGACATATCCATATTTTTTATGATATTTATTTATTTATTTTTATTTTTTAGATAACGCCACAACCCATTATTCAAATATCTGGCGTTGCGTGTCATCGATCGACGTACTTTTATCAGATTCCTCGACCACCTGGTCCGGCCACAGAAATAGGAACGAGTCTTTCCTGAGTTTAATCGCTTGTCTTATAGATTCGCTGTCATTCATATGGTGCTCGGTTTTAAGTTTCTTCGCGGATTGTAGAATTTTTTGTAGAGTCGGATCCTTCCGTAACTGTCGGTAATCGATGAGAAATTGCGCGAGATCCCGTCTCAAGTCTTTTCTGAGAGGAGGTAATACGTCATTAGCGGCCCTGCGGCTAGCCTCGTCGACTGATAAACCTTCGTTCGAGTAAATGTCTAATCTTTCTTCAAATTGCTCAGCTCGCGAGTCCCTGAGAGGTTGTTTAAATCGTTTCTCCCATACGTTTTGTCTTAAACGTTCCTCTTCCTCGTTATCTATCAAGCGTTGCCTGGGGGGCCCGAGTCTCCCTTCATCATCATCATCATCATCTTCTTCTTCTTCTTCTTCTTCTTCTTCTTCTTCTTCTTCTTCTTCTTCTTCTTCATCATCATCTACCGTTTCAGTATCTGATATATCCTCCCATTGTTTTCGACTCCTTTTATTGGAGGGTTCGAGCCGCTCTTTATTACCATTCCCATCTAGTGTCTCAATATCCGATATATCATCGTATTCCTCACGAGACCTTTTGACGGGATAGTTTGCTTCGAATATATCGGTGCGTAAACGTTCTTCTTCCGGGGTATTTGATCTCAAATCCACTATCAAGTATCCGTACGGTTTAGACGTCGCCTCTTGAAATCTTTTTATGAAAATATTGCTATTTGAAGGATATATTCGTCTGGCCAACGTTGACACTTGCTGTCTGTCAATAGGGTTATTGAACAAGACCAAGTACTGGGTATTTAACGCTATATCTCTGCACGCCTTACCTTGAGGAAACAAATTTTGGGTTAAATAAATGACGGATAGATTTCTGGGATGTCTTCCCTTGGTGAAAAGATCCGCTATTCTCTGATCGCATTTCGCTTCCGTCATCAGGTCGTCAAACACGATCAAATTTCTTTTCTTCGTGTCTACGTACGAAGATTCGTTTATATAGTCAGGAATACCGCGAACAAACTCGATCGTTGGAAAACGACGCTGTAGGTTCTCGTACAGTCGTTGCCATTGGCCGAAACACCAGATTATTCTTTCCGGCGAGGGTTGTATCAGGTTTGAAAAGAATAACTTTTTTACCCATTCCGTTTTACCGCTCCCGCTAGGTCCCGACACCATCATGGAAAACGGGTGTTGAAATATTATCGAATTAGGCACGCGGTAAAGGCTTCGCGAATCAGTAATCTGTCCCTCACCGTGTAATTGACGCATATGTCTCGAAAAGGAACGACGGCAAGTAGAACAATTCATCGTAATAACACTTTTCTATATATAAATGTAGAGGTATAGATCTCTTCTTACGTGTTTTATATTCATTTCCTAAGTGAGTGAGTGAGGAGAAGGAGTGATGAATGGGTGAGGAGGACTGAGTGATAAGGGAGTCAGCGAGGAATGACTGAGTGAATGAGGACTGAGTGATCAGGAGTGAGTGATGAGTGGGTGAGGAGGAATGAGTGATAAGGAGTGAATGAGGAGTGAATGAGGAGTGAGTGATGTGGAGTGAGTAATAAGGAGTAATGAGTGTGTGAGTGAAATAGGAGTGAGTGAGTGGGTGAGGAGGAGGAGTGAGTGATGAGTGAGTGAGGAGGATGAGGAGTGAGTGAATGATGTGTGAGTGATGAAGAGGGGAGGAGTGAGTGATGAGTGGGTGAGGAGGAGGAGTGAGTGAATTAGGAGTGAGTGAGTGAGTCAGTGAGTGAGTGAGGAGTGAGTGAGGAGTAAATGAGTGAGGAGGAGGAGTGAGTGTAAGCAAAAATGAAAATTGAGGAGGAGTGAGTGATGACTGAGTGAGGAGGAGGAGTGAGTGATGAGTGGGTGAGGAGGAGTGAGAGGGGAAATTGAGTGATTAACTGAGTGAGTAATTGAGTGTGTGGTAAGTAAGGTTGATGAGTGGTAGAAATAGTGAGTGGTGGTGGCGAGAAGAGGTGGTGAGTGGTCAGTGGTAGAACTGAACAACGTGTGGTATGGACCACAGTTAAAGGAAAAAAACTTCTAACACAACTGCCCTTTTCAGGGCCAACCCTAATGTCTTGAAAGAGATTATACCTAAATTGTCAAAACCATTTCAAATTCCCTTTTTTTCAAAATGTTTTTTAAGAAAATATCCTCCTATTTTTTTTTAAAGATACAAAATATAAAGTTACAAAATAAAAAAACGTTTCAAAAAGTATAAAAAGGGTTCAAAAAGATTTAGAAAAACAATCATCACAAAAACAATGCGGCTTGAATTTTATTGATTTAAAATGTAACTCCTGGTTGTTGTGTTAACATTAATACAAAGTAGGCCAATCAACCTATTGTGAAATGTTAATCCGCGCGTCATTTTCACTGGATGAAAATAATGTTCTCTGATTGGTGCGCGCAAACATTCGCTAGAAAGAAGGTCAATCCGCCTCAAGACTATAAAAGAGCATCGCATTAAGCATTCAGTCATAACGAGGTCTGCTCATCATGCAGTAAATATTTGTAGACGGACCCTCATTAAACTTATACAAACAAACATTCTGTCATATTCTCACAGCACAACGAAGGCGATGTTGAGACAACAGCAACAAGATGAACATGATGCCTATATGCTCATCGAACATCAGAAAATGTTGAGACAACAGCAACAAGGTGAACATGATGCCTATATGCTCATGGAACATCAGACAATATTGAGACAACAACATCAAGATGAGGAACACTTGCTCACAGAACAACAGGTGAGACAACAAGATGAAAACGATGCAATCGAAATTAAGGACGATGAAGACGATGTCATTGAAATCAAGGACGATGAGAATGATGTCAAACAAGTACGATGAAAATGAATCAAAGAAATCGAACACCAAGGACGCTATGACGTCGGTTCAGGTAGCGAACGCGGAAAAGTTAAACGGTTGGAAGCGAAACTAGAAGAGTCCCGGCCGGATTCGAAAACGTTCTCGATAGACAATACTAATTATCAGCTGGAGGAAATGCTACGGAACTATCCGGTCACAGTATGCGCTTCCGATCAGCTACGCGAAGAAAAGGGGCGTTTCGTCGTTTGTAACACCGATTCCAGCGACGGCCCGGGAGAGCATTGGACCGTGTTCTACTTTCCGTACAGGAGACCTTACGAGTATTTCGATTCTCTCGGAAATGATCCTAAATATTACGAAGCCGGATTCGAAAACGTTCTCGATAGACAATACTTACGCGTAGAAGGACAGTTACAATAGTCGACGTCAACCGTTTGCGGGTTATATTGCGTTTATTACGTTATAAAACGCTGCGGCGGACAGACCATGAAACGTATCTTGGAAGAATTCGGCCCAAATCGACGACGCAATGATCGTTTGGTAGAGACTAAAATGATGAATCTCCTACCAATGATACTGTAGACACGTATTTGTATACTAGTATATTTGTAAATATAATTCTCATAAAAATAAAATCACATTTATTTCGTGTATATACTCGTTCGTTATTTATAAAACGGCATTCTGCGCGTGTGTATGTGTGTATGGTGAGCGTGTGTATATGCGAGGATTATTTTGCCCCTGTTACGTAACATTACTACAACAACAAATACTACTACCTCTTCTACATAAACAACAACTTCAAAAACAAAATGTAAAGAAGCGTTGTGACAACACCTCAGAATTTCAACGCATTTATATCAACATTACTACAGAAACAACAACAACTACTACTACTATGTAAAAGCAAGTGTTCAAGGTCCCGATTCATTCAATCGTATTAATAATATCACTATTTCTATAACTACTAATACTCCTGAAAAGGAATATATAACCAATATTATTATTACAAAAATAAATAAATAAATAAACTAATAAATAAATAAACTAATAAATATATAAATAAATTTCTCGATTACTTACACGGAGAAAGTGAAAAACGTAGCGTAGGACAATACCAAAAGCGACTATCTCGCCTTATGAAAAACCGCTAATACCCGTTTATCGTCGCTAGACTAATCCGGATTAACTCGCTGCGGATCAAATACCGCTACTGGTGTGTCTTATGATTGTGATTATAGAGATTAGACATATTCTAAAAATGTGAGAATCGTTTCACACCGATTGTCAAAACATACACACTGACACGCGCGTACGAGGAAATATGACGAGAAAGAGAGATATGATAGAAAAAAATAGCATTAATACGCATAGAGAGATTAAAAGGTTCGGTTTAGTAAACGCAGAGTTATACGTCCGAGGACGGGTGAAGTAGTTGTTTACATTCCTTCAGTCCGCGTTGTGCCAAAAAAAAACAACAACAACATCATCATCGACAACAACAACAACAACAACTACTACTACTACTACTTCGACCACGTATGTTTGACAAAAATAAATAAAAAGCGATTACTGCGCATTATGAAAAAGCGCTCTCTCCCGTTTTCCGTCGCTACACTAAGCCGGATTAACTCTCGACGGTTCAGTGCCGCAACAGGTGTTATTAATAAATCTTTATGAAAGTCTCATCATGGTTACATATAAAATCAAAATACAAGATAAGTTTGTTTTCATATTTATTGCTAGGACTTGTTCGTCACACGAATGCTGTATTTATTTATTTTAACACCCGAAGTTCCAACTTATTTACTGGAATTTCAGTTTTTACGAAAAGATAAAGACCGGTAAAATCCTACGAATAATATTGTAGAAAGAGAAATATAATTAGTGACAATGCGTATACACAAAAAAGGAAATATTACGAGAAAGATGGAGAAAAATGAAAGAAAAACGCTATGAAAGAGAGAGCGAAAGACAAAGAACTATAATCAGCGATGATGCGTGGATGAAAATTCGTGGATACTGATAGACGAAAACGCGTTGAGAGATGTAAAAAGTATTTGGTAAGAAAATATGTTGAACAATTATCGAGTTTGTGCGCGGGATATATGCGTTATGTATATGTTGTATAATAAATAAATAAATAAATAAATAAATAGATAAATAAATGTCTCGATTACTTACACGGAGAAAGTGAAAAACGTAGCGTAGGACAATGCTAAAAGCGACTATCTCGCCTTATGAAAAAGGGCTCATTTCCGTTTATAGTCGCTAGACTAAGCCGGATTAACTCGCCGCGGATCAAATACCGCTGCGGGTGTTGGTTGTGATTAAAGAATTTAGACATAAAAAGGTGAGAATCGTTTCACACCGATTGTCAAAACATACGCATTGACACACGTATTACGGAGAAATATGACGAGAAAGACAGAAATGGTAGAAAAAAGAGCATTAATACGTATAGAGAGGCGATTTCGAATGTTCGACTTCATCCAAAAACAGTAAATAATACGTCCGAGGACGGGTGAGACAGTTGTTAACATTCCTTCAGCCCGCGATTCGTAAGGCCTTAGGTCAATAATAGGTGATAGCCGATCGATTCGGGTGTTACGGGTGTAGATTATGTTTACAGAAATGTTTAAGTGGTCAGTTACCGTTAATTAATTATGAAGGAATCTTCTCTCGACGCGTGGGAATGTGTCCGTTTTACGGCGCGGGGTATTCCGGATAGCGTCAATACTCATTATTTAACGTCGCTCATTCAATGCTTATTTTGTGTGTGAAACATTTCCTTTTCTACTTTGCATCAAGCTAAATTGAAATCCCTTGTTCCGGTACCCCATCGAGCGGCCGTATAGTGTTGTAATTTTATGGCATATTAATGCTCGCATGTAGTAAAGAAACCAATGTATTCAAATCATGTTATAATAACTTTAAGAGACAATATTTAATAAGTAAACAGCTTTTAATCTGTTGATGCTATCGTTAGCATCCCAAATACATATTTAGTAAGACACAAAACACTACATATTGCTAAGGGAATTAAAACACAATATTTATAAATAAAAACAGAGTGTTTAAATATTGTATTTAGTAAGAGAGAGGCTACAAATGATATCATTGATAGTTTGTTTCTAATTACACGTGTATCTAAAATTAGATTTAAGAAAAGACAATGCTACATGATAACATCATTAACACGTTGTCAGGTTAAAGCCAACAAGGTAAATGGCCATTGCGGATAAAAGAGTTCTCGCAGAGGACAGCGGAGTTTTCGGCTTTTTGGACGGTTCTTAGAGAGATGATTTAGTTTTGTTAGGGTCTTATGGCTTGAAGTTCTGTGAAGGAATTCAAAATGTAAGGAAATGATTTAGAGATTGTAAAGACTTGTAGGTAGAAGATGTTAGTAAATGTACATAAAATGTAAATAGTGGAAATAGTGTTTAGTTGTCCGTGCAAGACAGATGGTGAGAGGAAGAGAGGAAGAAGAAGCAGGGAGAGGAGAGAAAGAAAGTAGTAAATGAAAGAAATGTATAACATTCCCATTTGAAATCTCAACTAATCAGTTGCTTCGTCAAGCATGCCGTGCAATGATTGTTCCATTGTTGACTTACCGCCTTTAACAAGCTGAATATTATGCCACGTGGTACCCATAGGCAGATACAGGCATGCAGAGGCAGTATACAATGCAGTATACAAGGCCTATAGACCCCATGGTTCTTTTAATGTGGTCGCTGTATAACACAGATACTTTATCACTGTCTGGAACTTCTAGTTAGGCGCGAGGTGCCATAAAATTGCCAAGGTTTGGCCGGGATCATCCTCGAATACCCCTGATTGACATATTCCGTTTCACTACAAAGTCATGATATCATATATAGATGATCTATCGATTTGCCGTGGGTATTCAACGATGGGCTGGGATTTGAACTCTGGATTGTTAGAATAAAAATACAACTGTCATTTTCAGAAACTGGGCCCGTTTTTTTCTGTTTTAACCTTTACGCAATATTAGATTTACTAGGCGATTTTATAATTATGAATTAAGTATTTATAAATACTCTGATAAGGTAATATTTTTTTCTTTTTATTATCTTTTAAACCTATTACCGATACAAAAAAACACACACACAACCCCCCCCCCCCCCCCCCCCCCAAAAAAAAACAAAAACAATATACTCAAAATGATTTAATTAAGGTGACCTAAAATGAAGCAAGTAAAAAAGATACCAATCGAGCCGTCTGCTAGCTTTATCAAAGACATTACTTCGCGATTTCACGCGAGAGTGAGAAAGTGAGAGAGTGTGTGTGAGAGCTCATATTTCCTTAATAGTAGAAAATCACGTCTTTTTTATGCCGCTGTAAATTTTAAAAAATGTAAAGTTCACAAAGGTATTTGCAAGGGAGATCACTTTGTGAAGTTTGCCTTTAGTTATGCAGGCTTAAAAAATTCAAGTGCTAGCGTCATCAAGCATGGCAGATATTCATGTTTTTCAGTAAATGGCTTTTATTTTGGATGGGGAACATGTCGATTTTTCATATATTTAGAAAATTTCCGTGATAAAAATATGCACAGATGTCATTGTCACTTTCAAAATAGTAAATACAATATTTAGATATATATAAGTCATGTGAACAGAATGTGTATTTCTCCATTTCCCTTGTGAATGACAATTTATTTTCCATGGTGCATGCTCATTGGTGCATCTTATGGAAAAGGGAGGTAACCTTGATATCACATTAACTTTCCGCGAAATGTCATTTATCATAAACAATTAAATTCACACTTTTTTGGCAAAACTTGCCTTTGTCAATGAAAAAACATGAAATTTTAAAAACCACTACAAAAAAAAAACTTTGTACAATCTCTATATTGTCATTGTTATAAGCGACGTCAACGTCATAAAAACAATTTTCTAGGATCCCTAGGTAGATCCCTTGTTAGTTTAACATTCTTGAGGTGTTCCTGCTTCTTTCCTTTAACTGACGTTCTGTCTCCCCCACACAGACTGTAACATCGTGCACAACATGACATACACCACGTTTTACTGTTAACAACATACATAAGTGTGTACACTTTACACTGCAGACTTTTTCTTGGTAAACGTGGGATGGCATTGCTTGTTTAGGAAAAAGTTTTTTCACATATAGGCCTGTGTAAATGTGCCCATTGTCAACTAATTTAACCAGAGTGTCTAAAAATTCAATTTGGTGAGATGAATATCTTTGTTCTAATTAAGTTATTTTATAATTCGATGTTTGTGTTCGTGATGATTCATTATGATTTAGTGGAACTTGTGATTCCATCTATATTACGGCCAGATAAGTATGTAGATATAAGAAAGGCGGTGCTTCCGATACTAGAAGTGCCATCATTGTTTAAATTATTTTATCACTTTATCAAAAGGATGTCTCTCTCATTACAATTGATGATAAACATTATTTAAATGATCTTATCACGTTATAACAGATATACAATCAACAGGAAAACATGGCTGACTTAAGGTTTATGCCCTGTAATTCACTTCCGGTGAAGGTATATGCCCCATAATAACCATCGAAGCCATGCATGTAACTTTACAATATAAGCTTTTAAAATGTCAAACCATAGAAATCTTAAATGCAAATTGACTTGTTATGACATATAACAGAAATTCTTTTATTACCTCCCGTTTATAATTTTTTGACATGAGTTCTGTCCCCTGAAAACTACAAAAAATATTTTTCCTACGGTAAAGTTTAGATTTGTTCATGAAATTTGAATCAGCAAATCATATAATGCATCTTTCTACCGTGAGTCTTCCTCGAAAATCAAATTCAGTTTGTCATATTCACAGAAATTATATATTTCCCGTAGACTTCAATGTTAAATTAAATACAGATTATCTCGGGGCCGTGCGGTTACAGTCGTGGACTACAAATCTCTCAGCCCCTCACCGCTGTGGGTTCGAATCCTGGTAGGGACTTCGGATTTTTCATGTGAAGATCTAGTCATGGGCTGACAATTATAAAATCAAATACAATACATGTACTTCTAAAATGAGGAGAAAATGACATGTATTTTCTAAAGTCAATAGCCATAGTTTTCAATATTCAGAAAAGTATTTAAGTCTTATGTAAAAATCAGCCTTCCTGCATCGGTATACTTATAAGTATTATAAATCACTGAGCATAGAGTCTGCTCAGATTTAATTTGTGTGTGTGTGTGTGTGTGTGTAAAACGCAGTAAAATATTTAAATATTGGGTTTCTGAAACGATTTTTTTTTGTATTTGTAAAAAAACTTGCTTGTATGATATTACATTTCGATGAGCAACTGAAAATCTACTATCAGTGAAATATAGGGATTAGGGTTAAAAAAGTATATATACATGAATGTCTATGTGTATGTATGTTTGTGTGTTATTCCACGCGGTTGGTTCACATTAAAATTGTAAGAATAAATTATAACAGTACAAATCGTTATTTCTATTGATGTGTATTTTATTCATTCCGGATTGCCACACTGTCCTTTAACCTTAAATAATGAAAACATGATTAAGAACAAAACGTGTCCACAAACATAAAGTCATTCGTTTTGCGACGTATTTCAAAAATAAAAACAGTAACCATGACGTCAATACACGGAGCATAACTATGTAAGGATAGAACATATACAAAAACGTGTTTCATACTTATATTTCAAGAGAAATATCTTTCTTTTAAAGCCAACATTCAAAATTAGAAAAAAAAGACTGGTTTCTCGCATCACTCCCAAGCAAATAGGGGAATCAAACTCCACGCAGTAGTTACCTCCCCTTACAGTTGTAGAAGGGAGATCACTGTGTGGAGTTTGATAGGGAATATATACCTGAAAAGTGTGACTTAATCATACGCTCAGCGTGTATCGTCTTACTCATTCATTTTTTTTCTTTCCCTTTTCCACAAAAGAAGCTGAAAAGGATGGATGCTCTATTGTTATTGTTTATGCTAATATTATACCTTTTCTTCAGAAATATACGATTTGACTAAATTAAATCTCTGAACAACACATCACAGAGTCTAGTTGTGCTGTAGAGATTCGTAAGTCTCGTCATTCATGACGGGTGTCAGATCTGTGTAGATGCCAGTATTGTCTGGTCTGTTGTCCAGACTGACACCCGGGCCTGTGTCCCCGGAGTGATGACCGCCCCCTTCGCCGCCTGTAGCGTTCACATAAAGAGGGATGTCCGGAGTTTCTGATAGAGTCCTTCTCCTGTAACAAGAGAAAATATCAAATGACAATTAGAAATAACGTGATTATTAGTTTGTTTTGTTTGTTTTTGTTGTTGTTGGTGGTGTTGTTTTTATCGGTGCGTTTTCTGTTTTCTCCTTTGACCTACTTACTTATGGATGATAACGTAACTAAGTGTTGAATGAATATTTGAACGATTTTCACTGGTAAATTGTCCTATACCTACGAAAATAAGTTACACACCATTGTTTGTTGATATGATAAAATGCTCGAATTCACAATTTTTTATAAAGTATTCTGACTGAATAACAGTTTTTTGATCAATTATACTTGTGTTATCAAAATACTTCTCTTAGATTCACACTGATTCACGTGTTTCTGACGGAACGTTATAAATTTCTGCAGTATATTATACATAAAGTCTGTTTGACTGTTACTGTAAGAATGGAATTCCGCTCCATTATCATGTTTATTCCACCAATTGCGCAAAATCCACACAGTGATCTCCCTTGCAAGCAAAAAAATCACTGCCATCACAAATGTCACGTGATGATGGTAAACTAACAAAATGGCGCCTCCGTCTGCTGTCACAACAATAAAAATATTTTTTAAAATGATTTTTTTTTACCACGAACATAGTATGGCATGTCAGACGTTGCAATATTCAATAAATATATATCTGTTGTGTAACTGTATATATATATTGTATAAATGTGTTTATATATGGTATAATCATATATATATTGTATATAGTGCATATGTTTTTGGTATAATTTCAAATATCATATATATTTTGTTTTATATATAATTATAAACACATATATAGTTATTGAATATTGCAACGTCTGACATGCCATACACGAGGCGATATTTGATGTTTATTAAAGAAAACATACTTAGGGATATTTTTTTTTTTTGGAAAATAAAAAGAAGCTAAATTCTGTTAATTATTACTTGTGGTGGCAGTGTTTATCTACAACTGTAAGGGGAGGTAACTACTGCGTGGAGTTTGCCAATTGCGGTGGAGGCGACACTTTATCTATGCTTATTTTGACTGCTTCACAGATAATAATTCATAAAAATAATTCATAATCCCAGGAGAAAACATTCTTGTCGATTTGGAGGAATGTGTGGTATTGTTATGTTGATAAAGGCATACAAAACAGAAGGGCATTGAGATTACTGTTCCCTTTGAAATGAGCTGCGATTAAAAACAAACTCAGTTGATAAAATAAACTGAAGTCTAGCACCTATACGTTTATTTTACATTTCTTTACATGTGTTTCTGTTTCAATAAAATTGGTACATACAAATTAAATATTTTAGATACCTTGAGCGAAACTAATCATGACAAACATACCTGTACATGACGACAACAACAGCGACAACAACAGCCGAGACGGTTACCACAGTAACGGAGATGGCAACACCAATGACTGTACTGGAACCAGAACTGCCTGTAACGAAAAATGAGCTAAGCGTTCATGCTTCACTTACATCAGTAATTAATAGTAAATGAAAGGCAGACTAGCTTGGGTTGACCTTGACTATTTTATAACTGGTGTTATTTAATTTATGCCTCAACTGTTTGAAAATAAATGGATAATTTTTTATTTTATTCTAAATAGATGCATTTTTTTTGTTTCTATCATACCTCGATTCGGGGATTCACGTGATCTGAAAGATTGATTCAGTCAACATTGACCACAGACCACGTGACCACGACTAATATCTAGGGTAAGAATATCTACGGCGCCGTGCACCAGTGGTTTTGTCCAAAATTCCGGCGCAGTGGATTGGCTCCGCAACAATCACTGCCACACTGAGTATCACGTGACCATGGTTTGTACCAAACATCACGCTTTTGATTACCTGTGTTTTAACAGTAACTCAGCTATTTTTTAACTGACTGTGACATATAGCTGCGTTGGAAATTGGTTAAGTCCAAAACAACGGACCCGATTGTTACTACAGTTGAACCTGTTTTAGCGGTCACCTGTATTAAACGACCAACCTGCATTTAGCGATCACCTGTATTAAGCGACCAACCTGCATTTAGCGACCACCTGTATTAAGAGTCCAATCTGTTTTAGCGGCCACCTGTATTAAGCGACCAACCTGCATTTATAGGCCAGTCTTAATACTACCAAACTATAGCATTTTGTTATATGTTTAACCTTCATTTAGCGGTCACCTCTGTTAAGAGATCACTTTCTCTTGTACCCTTGACTGACCGCTTAATACAGGTTTGACTGTAGTTTGATTTCTGCTTGGGCGAGCATTTTTCAAAGGCCTTTCCTAGCGCAAAGTACTGGTCCAACACAGGAACCGTCGAGAGGGGTATTTATAACTAGAAAATACTTTCCCTATAGACGTATAGGAAATGCGTTTTAAGATAAAGTTATTGGGTGTGCTCATCATTTCAGTGTTTATCTTCAACACGACCAAACCTACTTCAGATTGCACGATTGTTCTCGACAACGGAAATGATTTACGTTTCTGAATCACGAAATTCAGAAAGTTATGCAGAGTGTATTTGATCAATATTCTAACTAATCATTTGAAATCTACCGATCATATCACATGAGTCGGCACATGGTTAAAATCTCCTAACAAAATTGCCGTTGTCGAAAAAGAAATCTCACATTCTCTGCTTTCCAATGTATCTTACACTACAGGACTTAAAGACTTATGAATTCCTACTGTTTCGATATTTCTTATAAAATACTTATAGAAAGATACTTGTATACAAATAAGCATATAATATTTCATTAAAAATATGTATCAACATGTCATATGATATGTTCAAATCACAAACTAGTTTAAAATACACATTCCCCAAGAAAACATGACTTTTTGAGCAACATTTGTACAGTCACCGTATTGATAAAGCAATAACAAAATGGCGACAGTACAAACGTCTGACATGCAGTTGCTCAAATACTCATGTTTTTTTTTTGTCGTTGTTTTGTTGTTGTTGTTGTTTTTGTTGTTTTTTCTTGAAAAAAGTAAACTTTTGCCGAAATATTGAAAAAGAGTGAATTTAATTGTTTACTGTATTATTTCCCTTTGGAAAACCAACATATTTAAAATATTCTAGGATAAAACTACAATAAGTTCTCAGAGTTCACTCTTTCAATCTTTTTTGTTTTCGAAAATTGATCGTACTCACCATTTAACTAATTGGTTTCTCACAGGTAACGACAGTTAATCTATAAATACTCAATAAATGAACGAAACATACGTAAAAAAATGTATTGTTTGTGATTTGGTTTATTTATTTGTTTGATTTATTTGGACACTTGTATTTGATAAATAACCTGTAGTAGACTCATGCACTCTTGTTGTTGTTGTTGTTGTTGTTGTTGTTGTTGTTGAGCCTTGTTTAACATCAACCGATAACGTTTTTGTAGAAACTGAAATGAACAAAATTACTCAGAATGATTGATGATATTTACTTCATGGAATAATCAGAATTATTTTCAGTCGGCATGCCTTTTTTTAATAATATTACTTTTGTTTTTATATTATTTCTGGTTTTTGAATATCAGAAACTTTTAAGAAACCAAACGAATTTCGAAAAGAGTTATAGACTGTAAAATGAGAAAATCAATGAATTTGGAGAATATATCTGAATTTAAGAAACAAATATGTCAATTATATGCTCAAAAC
This sequence comes from Solen grandis, assembly GCA_021229015.1. NCBI lineage: Eukaryota > Metazoa > Mollusca > Bivalvia > Adapedonta > Solenidae > Solen > Solen grandis. The sequence continues at coordinate 45,723,437 of CM037795.1, read as the reverse complement.
AAAACAAGTGCCCTAGTTAGCCTAAAGATAGGATGAATTTAATCCTTTACCTCATGAATATTCATATGTAATTTTTGACTCGGTGAATATTAATATTAAATGAAACAATGGATACTTCTTTGCCATGCATGAAGAATCTGAGCTACAATATATTTAAGGAGAACCTGATCAGAGTTCGATGCACATGTAAGCATCCACTGACTTGGAGTTATACAGGTTATTTTGCTCAAAGTCTATAAAGGCTTGCATTTACTATAAAATTTCCAATGCATACATGATGGACCTTGATCACTATTTCAGAGATGGATGGATTACCTTAAAACAACACGACTGAGGCCGGTTTCTCTGGTGACCGTCATCGTGTTATCATTTATGTATGCTTCTTTGTTAGGAGGAAACCAGAGTACTTGGCGAAAACTAATGTGATTAAAAAGGATATCAAATACCTGTTCAACACATTATAGATTCAAGATAAAGTCAGGATATGCCAGTTATCATAGAATATTTGATAGATTCGGCGGACTTGCAATCTATACAGAATATTCTATTTTCATATGTCTGTCTGTGTGTGCGTGTGAACGGATTTTGGTGTATGTCACAGTACCGATAACACACAATAAGCGGCCGGGTGGCTCAGTCGGTAGAGCATTCGCCCTGTAAGCGAAAGGCCCCGGGTTCGAGTCCCGGTCAGGCTGCATATTTTTCTCACCCTGTGACATGTATATGGTTAATTGTATGTATAGCAGCAAGTTTGATATAATAGGATGATAGTGTTACCTACCACATGAATAAACGAAATCTATGATGAGGAAACGACACGTCCGAGGGAGTTCAGCCAGGGAGATGTTACACAGACATTCCTCTGTATCACATATGTCCATAAGTCTGGTGACTTCTTCTTCATACAAAGACACTTCATACGTCTCTGACCAACAGCATTTTGGATGCATGAAACTCTTACTATCAGAGTAGCATCTAATTTTTTTATTCACCGTTACATCTGTAATATGGATGCTACCCCCGCTGCAATAACTCGAGTTTGTTTCACCACGATTAAAACACCCATGAACGGTATCATTACTATAGCATATGGTGAGAGAATATCCCATCGCATGTTGAAGAACACAACTGCCTGGAATTAAAATATGATATAATTATAACAGAGTAGTTACCGGTAGATGTTATCTATATATACAGTGCATTTATTTCGTACTTGGAAAAGAATTTAAGACAATATTATTAACATACAACATGTTTTGATAATGAAATGAAATATATATCAGTATATATGTACGTAAAATAAAATAATAATTTTCATGTGTGTATGTGTGTGTGTGTGTGTTGTACAAAAGTGAGAGGGGGGCCGCCGTGGCCGAGCGGTTACAGTCGTGGACTACAAATCTCTCAGCCCCTCACCGCTGTGGGTTCGAATCCCGGTAGGGATTTCGGATTTTTCATGTGATGAAGCCTTCCAGCTGGCTTGCGGTAGGTCGGTGGTTCTACCCGGGTACCTCTGTGTACTTGGGGGTCTTCCTCCACCTGTAATTAGCTGGACGTCGCTAAATGATTGAAATACTATCGCAGCGACGGTAAACCCCAATACAATACAATACAATACAATACAATACAAAAGTGAGAAAATAAAATGGGTTGCACCATACGTGCTTAACACCAAAGCATTTCGACACTCACTATGGTGGTGGAAATATTTACCTGTGAGTAACAAAACGAGCCTTATAGCAAGAAACATTTTTGTGATACTGACAGTATTGTCTCCACCTGTATTAATATATTTTAAGTTCCATTATGAAACACTTCAGTTATATCTTATCTATTTTCATGTATCACGGGCAGAGATAAACATGAAATTGAAATGACTATGCAGCAGATAAGTTTGAACAATTAAACACTTCCTTTTCTACTTTGAAGCTAAATTGAAATTCGTCACTGGGGCGGACATAATTTGTAGGCATTTTGTGCAGTTTACAAAATGACTGGGATACTACAGGACCCAGCAAGTCGCAAATTAAGTTATAGCGTCCGGAATATGTGTTCTTACCTTACATAAAAGATTAGCCTTGGAGAAATTGTCCATACGAAGACAATTGAGGATTTATGTATGCGTGAAAAAATATAACTAGGCTATCATTCAAATAGTCAAAATTATTTTACATCGCTACACAATTGATATGTGTAATGTATTTTACCAGAGATGTGAATACCTAGACGCTCCGTGATTTTACATAAAAAATTACAGAACATGTGACACTCGGCAAAACATATGCGAAGGAAACGTGATTATAACAGAAATAAACATCACAGCAGATGGAGATCCCGATGTTCTATTTATAGAACATGTATAGAACCATAATTGAAATTAACATCAAAGCTGATGGAGATCCCGATGTTCTATTTATAGAACATTTATAAAACAATAATAGAAATAGGCATCACAGCAAGGGGAGATCCTGATGTTCTATCTATATTACATTTATAGAACCATAATTAGAATAAACATCACAGCAGGTGGAGATCTCGATGTTCTATCTATATTACATTTATAGAACCATAATTAGAATAAACATCACAACAGGTGGAGATCTCGATGTTCTATCTATATTACATTTATAGAACCATAATTAGAATAAACATCACAGCAGGTGGAGATCTCGATGTTCTATCTATATTACATTTATAGAACCATAATTAGAATAAACATCACAGCAGGTGGAGATCCCGATGTTCTATCTATATTACATTTATAGAACCATAATTAGAATAAACATCACAGCAGGTGGAGATCTCGATGTTCTATTAATAGAACATTTATAGAAACCCTAATAGAAATAAACATCACAGCAGGTGGAGATCCCGATGTTCTATCTATATTACATTTATAGAAACATAATTAGAATAAACATCACAGCAGGTGGAGATCTCGATGTTCTATTTATAGGACATTTATAGAACTACAATAGAAATAAGCATCACAGCAAGTGGAGATCCCGATGTTCTATTTATAGAACATTTATAGGATCAAGAACGCAATTGCTCAGTGGTAGAGTGTTCCTGAGGTCTGGGTTCGAATTTTATCAGGGGCACTTCCTCCGGTGACCGCGTCAAACCGAAAAAGTATGAAGGTGATACCAAAAACTACGTGCCCGTTGTATGGCACCGATACACGGGAGACAATTTCCTGGGTAGAACCAGTACTGAGTACTCAGAGTTTACATAGCAACCCTATTTTGCCGAGTGCCAGATATGAAGATCGATCTACTCCTACAAAAAGAAAGTAGTTCTTCTCATTCGACAACACAGAGTCAGTAATTTACCCAAAGTAGTTCCCATTTTCTTTTTTTTAATTGAGATTTCAAAATTTTACAATCCTTATCACGATCTTTGAATTGTTTTTTAAAAAATAAACTTTTAACAATCGAGTTTCTGTTTCCCATACACGCAAGTATTTTGCATGATAGCAAGGTAACAGGCCTTCCTAAAATTCCAACCAGAGAAAGTCTTGACTTTGAAATACTAATATCTTAAATTATCAAATACCTCGTCAATTATAAATTACTAATTATAAATGGGGTCAAGGTCATGACCCTCATTCCGGATGATTACAAAAACAATCAAAGCACTCAAGGTTCTGAGAGATTGCCGTTAGGGTTATCATGAAACATAGAGCGAGTTAAGCTGAATTACTAGTAACTAGAGTTGCAGGAAAAACGTGTGACGTCACGTTGTTGACGTCATTATGATTTATGCCTCCAGTTTTCAAAGGATGGGTTAAGACATATACAGGTAGCTATTTCAAATAAATCATTCCGACAGCCCCTCAGTTAGTCTGTATCATCCAGGCGTTTGTGTTTTACTTAGAGCGAGGTTAGGGTTAGTAGGAGGTAAAACGCAACGCATGGATGATGCAGGCTACCTCTCAGTACGTTATAATCACATAAGAAATTTAACTTTCAGTTTTTAAAAGAGTCAATCACAGAAGAGTTATAGTTCTTGAGAATGGAGAAATAATCCTCTAGGAATCTATAAGGTTATATGTTTTATCTTAAGGTAAAGTCCCTGTAATGGTTCCGCTAATATTCGGACCTCGTGGCCTTTTACGGAGATAACCAAGTTTTCCTAATATGTCATAAGGGTACCTTGATTATCTTGGTAGAGATTAAGTGGTCCAAGACGTAGCGGAACCATTACAAGCACTTTACCTTAACATCGAAATTCAGCATGGAATTAGTGGCAATATTTGTAAATTATCAAATCATTGCAAGATGCATATAACTCTTATAATAATAAACGCATGTACTTAAATGTTTTTTGGTATTATATGCAGATGCTTTAGTAATATTTGCCGATGCACTGCAGCAGGGCTTAGGTGCTCATTAAGACTATTGTAAGAGGCGAAAATAAGTTGCCGAAACAAATACATGTAAATAATAATAATAATGACTTGACTTGACTCGACTATTTGGGTTTACCGTCGCTTCGACAGTATTTCAGTCATATAGCGACGTCCAGCTAATTACAGGTGGAGGAAGACCCCGAATGCACGGAGGCATCCGGGTAGAACCACCGACCTACCGCAAACGAGCTGGAAGGCTTTCTCACATGAAACTCCGAATGACCTTGCCGGGATTCGAACCCACGCGGTGAGGGGCTGTGTGAATGTTAAAGTCAGCGACTTTACGCTCTCGGCCTCGGAGGCCCCCATGAAAATAATAATGATGATGATAATAATAATAATAATAATAATAATAAAAATAATTAAAATAATAATAAAAATAAAAATATTAAGAATAATAATTAAAATATTATTTAAATGATAATACAAATAATAATAATAATAATAATAAACAATAATAATAATAAAATAATAATAATAATAAAACAATAATAATAAAAATAATTAAAATAATAATAAAAATAAAAAAATATTAATAAAAAACAACAGCAATAATAATAATAATGATAATAATAATAATAATTAAAATAATAATAAAAATAAAAATAATAATAATAAAAAAATTAGGATATTAATAATAATAAAATAATTAAAATAATAATAATTATAATTAAAATAATAATAATAATAACAAATAATAATAATAATAATTAAAATAATAATTAGAATAATAATAATGATAATATTTAAAATAATAATAATAATAATTATAAAAATAGAAGAAGGCTGGGATAAGTCAGGGCAGAATTTTTTCATTGGTGACATTTTTTTAAGGAAAAATTGATATTATTATATGCTTTCATCTGGTATACGTATATGATGATCAAGTGTTTAAAACCCACCGCATTTTTTTTAGGAACAGTGGTACATGTTATACCCTTAAACAAATGGTTTAATCGTGACGCAGATACATTTTATTACAAAGTTCATAAACAAAAAGGCTCAAGAAGGTTCAACAAAAATAACAACTGGGGTTGACATGACAACCTCGAAACTCAGAGTTACACAATATTCATTAAACTGTTAAGTCTGTGTTTTCAATACCATGTATGGACTTAAGTGGGGGTTTGTAGTTGTTGCTTTAAGGCTTATTTCAGATACAATTCATTACAGGTGAATAGAATGTATTATGTATTCGGTCATTGACCCTCTGGATTTTTTTAAATAAAAACTTTAAACTATGTCCATTTTTCTGATTATTTTCTGCCAATTGGGAAATCAATTATCCCATATCATACAAATCTTTCTCCACGGTCCCTGTGTTAAACCAGCACTAAGCGCATGGGATGTTCATTAGAGAGTTTTGACAGGGTTCAAACCCCCAACTTTCAGATCCGCAGTCATGCACGTTACCACAGGTCCACGGTGCACTTGGGAACTGAAAATATTGATTTTTTTCTTTTTTCCTCTTTAAGCTCATTCTCGAACCAATATAAATTGTCACATCTTATGTTCTTTGATGTTTATTAATTATGTTAAATTACCGAGTATTATCACTGTGATTTGTTAGTTTGGTTATGTTTGTGTATAATGTCGATATACTTGTATGTATAAGTCTTGTATAAGATATGTTCAGTTCTGTTCTGATTATTTATTCTCTGTACAATGTACACGATGGCACTCAAGTTCTATTTTAGACACGCATGACAAATTCCACGATTATGTACTTTACTGTAACGTTTTCCTGTTGGAACAACAAGTACCGTGCAACACTTAGTGTAACACCTTAATTTGAACTCCGCACAATTAATTTGTTACAGAACGGACAATCACTGCTGGAGAGAAAACAACGCTATCGGACTTCATGATTGAGACGCGTATTTTTCTTTTAAATGAAAATTGATTACTGGACTGGTTTTATCGAATAGGTAAACACACCTGAACGGAATACGTTATTCTAGACCCAGTCATGTCAGCTCGTTTGATTATATTAAAATATTTACATAAGGCCTATATTTATCCGTCAATGTCTAGGCCTCACGGGTAATTAGATATAGTGTTATTGATTTGAAAGGTTCCGGTGTCATTGTTTGGACCACACAATTTTGTTTCTTTGTTGAATTGGGAAGCAAGACTTTGGAAATGTTTCTTAAGAAAGCCATTTAATAAATAAAGGCGCCATTGTTATTATTAATAGTATTATTATTATTATTGTTATATGGAATATATTTATTCGTTTTTGTGGAAGATGCGATTTTATTTCATTGAGTGAACTCTCAAGAGTGACGTAACCACTCGATGTAATAAAATATTCCATCCTCCACATCGACACATACAGAAGAAATTTTCTTTTTATTTATACTGGAAAGAGCGAAATTATATTTTTATAATTTCAATGCGACTTTATCACTCAAAAACAAGCCCATCGATAGCTTATTCTATTTCACATTATTGTTTGTTGTTTCATGTCCAGTCATTATGCAAAATTTAAAACAATTCTTTTCAATAGATTTTCACTTTGCTTCAGCAAATAAACATACTGCGCTTTTCTTGGAAAAAAAATAAGAAAATTTCTATATTCGTGTATGCGACTATAGTATAAAATCTGTTGCATAGAATTTCTAAAACTTTTACACAGTGACAGAGAATACAGTACCAAACATCGAGTTGAAATTAATGAAGTGTTGCTAGCCCATAATATTGAGTTATCTGCCCTTAAAAATGACTGAAAAGAGCAAAAAACTCACTTTCAGGGGCAGATAACTAAAGAAAGTTGAGTGGTGATCCCCTATTTTTTCCATAAATTAGTTTCTTATTTAATTCTCTATAACCATGCGAAGTTTTAGAAAATTCTCATTTATAGTTTTAATTTTCCTTCTTTGTCTATATAGAAAATAACTGCATTGTGCGCGTATACGTTTAACTGATATGCCATACTACAATACAAAATGTACTTTTTTTATCTTAGTTATTAATTCATTTTTCACGAACAAAAAAATCCCAGAAACTCTATTGCCCACCATGGCCCTACATTGCTCAATACGTCCCAACATCATTGCGGACTTATTGATCAAACAGAACAGAACAGAGCGATCAAAACGACGGGGGCCAAAAGAAAACTGTCTTACTGCGTTGAATTCACCTGATACGACTAATGACGTATGTCCCAGCTGGAACCATTTTGTAAAGTCTCGAACTGTTGAATTGAACTACTCACTTACTGATAAGCAAGAGAAATTAATTAGTTACCCAAAACATGGTTTTGTGAGTCGGTTTAGTTGGATAAATTGCTGACGCAATATGGTAATTAGAATGAACATTGGCGCAGAAAAAGGTGTGGTGTTAATAAAATTGTTTTGTGCTGGATGAATAAACAACTTGATGGAGTGGACTTCAAGAGCTTGGTGTATACGTATTGTAAAGGAAAACAAGTAAAAAATGGAGTTTTTAAAGCCGTACCTTAATGACATTTCTTTAGTAATACAAGAGAACGTTTAGATGGCGTGCATGAAAGGAAAGTCGAAGTGACCTTTAAAAAACACAGAAGAGCTGAGTAAAAATGCGATCTCAAAAAATGATTTTTCTTTTCTTTTTTCTTTATTCCATTATAGCTACTTATCACTACGTTTAGTTGGCGTAAAAACATAATTTGTTTAACTTTATTGTACCGATGAAAAGAAATCTTCTGCTTTTAAGTAGATGTGAAAAAATCAATAACTGAAACATCCGATTTTGTGACATAGACAATGATCTTCTTGGATCGCTTAGATCGCTAAATAAAAACGCAAAATAAAAAGAAAAAAGAGAAAACAATATCGCGCTTCGTATATGAATAAGAACGTTTCCTTCCGGTCAGTTGTGTTCGTATATGACATGCATACATTTTAAAACTATCAAAACTTTAAACAGTGAATAAATAACAGGAGACAAAAAAATAAATAAATAAAATAAATGGAATATACACTTGAGGACTTTAAACTCGCTTCATGTATAAAACTTCAATATTTCATGACATTTTCTTTTCATGAGTTGATCCCTCCTTTCTTTGCCGATAAGACAAAAGTATTACATACAACATGCACCAAATCTATTTATGAAATACGCATCATTACATTTCTAAATCATCTGAAATCGTTAGAAAACACGAAATTAAATATTCGACAGTTTCACAAGGCGGTGCGTTTTTAATGTCCTCGAGAGTATCTGCGCAATGCTAGCGACTTCGTGAAAAGATCCGAAGTGTCTCTCAGTCCATGTAAAGCGCTGCTGTCAATACTTAATGATTTTTATGTAATACCTGTACAAAATGGTCTTCGATCGACAAGCAAGCTTTCAAAGGTGCTGAAACTTCTGGTCTTTGAACTTAAAGCAGCATATTGTCAAGTTTTGACACTCTGTGACAAGAAACTACGCCGGGAGAGCATTCGGAGAGATAAAAATGATTGGAAAAACGTGACTACGAGAAATGGTGCTGGAAATCTTGTAACATTTAAAGACTTAAATGCATTCAGTTTATATTCAAGGGACCTCACTGTCCACAGATGATTGTTGTCGCCTGTAAGTATCATAGTTTCTAGTTTCTTTTATTCTCCATGCCATATTTTAAGTATTGTATGTTGTTGTTGTTGTTGTTGTTGTTTAACCTCTGAAACATTAGTACGAGAACCGCATAATTTGCTAGTGTGAGGCCAAATTTCATAGGAATATGTTTTAGTTACAAAGCAACAAACATGTCTAAGAGATTGCATTGTTTGTGTCAGGTTTATTTATTTATTTATTTATTTATTTATTTATTTATTTATTTATTTATTTGCACGCACCCTTTATGTTCTCCTATATATTTTGTTTGTATGAGAACAGAAAGGGGCTTACTGTAAAATAATTAATTTTCGCTGACATAAAATTTCGTTTTATATGTATCAAATTCAATTTCATCGGTACAATTATTCGCGGATTCATTCTTTAGTAAATATAATATGTACTAATTTACTGAATGAACAACTTACGGGGGGATTATTTTTCGAGGATAAAGCCATCAGCGAAATTGACGAAAATTGATACCCAACGAAAATAAATGATTATACAGTATGCAAAAATAAAACGACGCAACACCTTAGATTTCGTCTGTATGTAGTTTAGGTATAGTCTAGTGAAAATCGGCGGCCTGCACGGGCAAGTGGCAGTGCCCTGACACTTTAGTGCATCTAGTGTCATTGTGCCCGCAAAATAAACCGCCCTATGTGCACTTCCGCTCAAAGAATCATGGGATATATACTACTTTCGCCATGGCCGCTCTCTGAAATCGTGTCGTCACCTCTACTTGGTAGAATGCATTTGTCTAACAGTCTTTACAATTGCTGATGAATATATACGTGCGTGCACATGCTTGCCGTTTTTCACGAATTTTCAGTTAAGTTTTGCATTCTGAAACTGTCGAGAATTGCGTTTCGAAAACATACTTGAGTACAACCTAAAGCTTAGACTCAAATATATAAGCTTAAGGTAAGATACCTGTAATGGTTCCGCTACATTTCGGACTACTTTACCTCTACCAAGATAACTAAGGTAACATAACGAAACCTTGGTTATCTCCGTGAAAGGCCATGAGGTCCGAAATGTAGCGGAACCATTACAGGTATCTTACCTTAACTTTGAGTTTGAACCTGCGTAGGATAATAAGTGGCGCTTTTGAAAAAAAAAATCAAACTCAAACTTCTACGATAGAGTTACACGGAGAGTTCTCAACAAAAACATGATAACCTAACAAAGATCCGCAACTCTAATATGGGTAAAGAGCGAGTCAATAGAAGCTCTCATTAAGTTACGTGCACGATCATGTGACCGCAAGATAACGTTAGATGTGTAAAATTGCTCATATCAATAATAAATATACAGAGTTTTCTTTTCAATTTATTGCCGGTTAAAAAAGAATATGTATGTCTCTTATGAGATCGCAGATCTCTTTCATGAGTGTTAATGTAGAGAGTCTGTTTGTTAAGCGTCTGCAAGCGTCTTCAAATAAAGTGTCACAGCGAGATCTCATTCAAATCCCGTTCACTTTTTTTTCCGTCACGAGAAAAAAATAATATTTCAGACCGTTTCACATCTCTGTTGAGTAGGTCTTTGTTCTAAAGGACTATCTAAAGAATGATTTTTTATAAAGAAATTTGACTTAACCTTATGTGCCTAAAAGACGTTTTGGACACACCTCTTTAAAGTTAGCTGAGAATAACAAGTATACTTAAGTTTGATTTTAAGTGTGACGATTTTCAATTTGGGATCAGATTCCGTTCTCGAAAATTAAAAACTTGTACTTATGAATGATTTGATTTTCATACTCAAACTATGCCCATTAGTTTCAATAGGAATTTAAGTATGAGGTCGTACTCAAGTATACAGTCAAACCTGTCTTAAGCGACCAGTCAAGGGAACCAGGGAACGTGACCGTGTAAATAAAGGATAAACTTATAACAAAATGCTAGTTTGGTTATATTAAAATTGACCGCTAAATGCAGGTTGACCGCTTAATACAGGCGGCTGCTAATATGTGTCCAACTGTATTTTCGAAAATTCTATGACCGGAGCTACATTACAATGTTGCAATAATGTTAGAAAATGTAATCATAAAAACAAAGAGATACGCCTAATTTGGTCAATGAATAAATAAGTACAAATGTATACGTGAGTGTTTTGTTTCAACGAGTAACAAGGACTGGAAAAACTGACTTTCTTATCAGTAACTGAAGTCGTGTGATCAGCTTTGAGTCCGCAACACAGAGAAAATCACAAAGGTACATAAATCGAGAGGTCAATACTCCCATTTGTTATGCGGTATTGAAACGTACAAACGTCAAACCTCCAGCGAGCTGACAATCTTAAAGTCGATCATTTAAGTGATTTGGGATCAGATTATCGGCACTTACTTATAAAATAAACCTAAGAAATACTGTTAAAGTGAATACCGCGAACTCATTAATTTTCGTTACTTTCGTTAAAGGTTTCATCCACGAATATTAAGCCCCCATGAAAATAATCAATTTCTAGAGGATGTATTCACGAACAAATGTACCAACTAAATTCTTTTAAATACATAATCAACGATATTTGATCTAAACGAAATATAATGATTCTACAGTAAAGGGAAGTCAATATTCGGTTGTTGTTGTTGTTGTTTTTGTTTCTTTTTTTTGTTGTTGTTGTTTGTTTTGTTGTTGTTTATTGTTGTATTTTTTTTTGTTGTTACCGAAGCTCTGATACGTCTCGTTCGATCCTACCTTATTAGAGTTACAAGTCTATATAAAATAAATAAAGAAAACACACACACACACACACACACACACACACACACACACACACACACATCTGACACTAGTTATTTAATAAATATACTGGAAGTTGTTTTGTTTCTTGTGATAATATGCATATTTTAATTTCCTCCGGAGATTCAAAATTCCACTGTGTTAACTTTATTTTATTTATTTATTTATTTTATTTATTTATTTATTTATTTATTTATTTATTTTGACAAATACGGATTCAACAGGGCCCATTAAGAATTCTGTGGCCAGTGATCACAGCGTCTGCCCTTGAATCTGGAGTCGTGAGTTCGATCCCGGCCACGACATACCAGTCCTTAAGATTATACTGGTATAGCTCCCTTGCATGGCACGAAGGGGTAGTTCCAGGACTGGTTGGTGTCAGGATAATAGTGATATTTATTCCAACATAAATTGTAAATTACAAAGCAAGTGCAATCAATACATGCAAAACAATAGATTAATGCATGAATTTCAGTCTTGGCAATCAACATAATGTGTTTGGGATATCACACAAAAAGCTAGTCATGAATAGTTATTTTTATTGCAATATTGGTCCTAGCCATGAAATTTCTTAAACTTTACATGATTATAGAGAATCACACT
>CM037795.1:45661004-45711004 GCA_021229015.1 Solen grandis | reverse complement strand
TTTCTTCACGATACATGTACCCTAATTCTTTTATGTTTAAGGCATATAGGACACTCATAATTATAATTTTATTCCAATGTTATTTGACCAGACACTTTATATTTTTACAGGAATGTTTTGAATTCTTGACGTTAAACACGGTTGACAACAATCTTAAAGAGCTGATGTCTGATGATGTCGACGTCAAGGCTTACATGAGAAATTGCGTGAAGCTATGCATGTATATGTGTGTACAGGACCCACCGTGCGTGATGTATTGTCCAGGGTGGCGCTCTGGTCGAGCTGAACCACAAATACCAGCTGAGGGTGACCAGAAATCAAAAGAAAGCAAGCAAGAGTTTGATGTTGAGAAACAAATTAAAGAGGGTATAGAAGAAAGTCATTTGGTTGCAGATGCAGTTGATGATAAGGAAGAGGCAAAAAAAAAAAACCAATACTTCTGTAGAAAGTATTCAAGAGAAAGTTACTGATCGATAGAAGGAAAACAATGACGAAATTGGAAATGAGAAGAAAGCAGCAGAAAATGGTCGACTTCCTGAGTCTGAAAGGTTTTTTGACAAGAAGCTTTTTAGGGAGTATACAAAATCGGGAAAATTTATCAGTTACATTGTATGGCCAATACTTAAGCTACACGACGATGGACCCGTGCTTTGCAAGGGGGTTGCACAGGGATGGAAAAAATTATGAAAAGGAACATGAAATGTAAAAAACCGGAACTGAATTAACCGCAAAACTACGATAGGAAATAATTAAAAGGATATGTCACTTTTGTAAAGATTGATAGTTGGAAGTATCTTCACATATTGTAGCTATATTCTGACAGTGCTTCTAAATATTTGAACAATTATAAATGAAAATGATTTCACTGTATCCTGCTTGTAATGATTTTTATGATACAAGGCATTTTTGAATTGATTGTTGTATTCGAAATTCATCAACAGTTGTTCATATGACATTGTTCTGGCTGAAGTCAGTTTCAACATACCGTATAGCTGGTTGTTTTTTCGGATGTAATATTCTACGCTTTTGCCATAAAAATAGGTTAGTTTTTTTCTACGAATGAATTTATTTCTGCGCTTGCTTACTTTGTTATTTAAAGCAAACATATTAAAATCTCTAAATCTTAGTATCACTTCTAAGGTAGATCACTCTTTATAACATCTGACATTCTATACCGTCAACCATACCGCACACAATCAACAGCTGCTTTAGTATTTATAAGTTAGTAACACGAGTCAATCCAATACTTGACTTTTTAATCGTAAGTTTATAGATTTTCAAATGCAAATTTTAAACTAGATTCTTCAACTGTAAAATAATGAGGCCAATTCATTCAGAAAGCAAACCACTGGTTTACGTGCGAAAACATGCACAGTTTGCATTGTTAAGCATGTAATTAAGACCCCGAGTCGGAGAATATCTCCCCGTCTCAAGGTGAACCTGGAAGGTGACACGTGTGTCATTGATTGATTGGTGCACAAGGAGTTGATATTAATAATTTCATCTCATTATTCAAACAAAGGATTATTGATAGCTTTATACAAAAGTGGTTTGGAGACTTAGAGGAGAATAAAACGCTTAATTATTTATACAGAAATATTAAAACACATTTTGAATATGAAAAATACTTAGATATTTTATATGGAAAACACAGAATATGTTTAAGTAAGATAAGAATCAGTGCACATAATTTATTCATTGAAACATTAAGATACGGGAGAGATAAAAAATAAAGAGCTGAGAGAAAGTGTAGATTGTGTAACAACAAGAGCTGTCAGAGGACAGCACGCTCGACTATTCAAAATGCTTGTTAGTAAATCAAATGAAATCTTTTTCAATTCTTGCCTTTCACATACCCTGTACAAAATAATAGTCAAAAATGATATACCTTGATCGTCTGATACCCTTAAATATTTTTATGATGTCTAAAATCAATCCCATGCCTAGTTACTGAGACATAAGCACAATAACACTGTGCATGCAAAACTTTAACCAAAAATCCAAGTTAGAAAAGGGCCCTAGTTTGTATAAAATTCAGTCCAAAATTTATCCACCTTAGTTTTCTGATGCCCCTGAAGACATTCCTTTACTTTCTAGTCAATTCCACAAGCAATTTCTGAGATATAAGCTGTAGTAGCTTGAATGCAAAAATTTAACCAAAATTCTAAGTTAAAAGGGGGTCATAATTTTTAATATATTCCAGTGTTATCTTCCTTTATAGTATGATACCCCTAAACATATTAAAGATGTTTCAAATCAATCCCATGCCTGGACTCTGAGATATAAAAACCTTCATACAAAACTTCAACCAAAATTTCTAAGATAAAAAAGGGGCCGTAACTTGTAATATATTCCATCAAAAGTTATCTACCTTGATAGTATGATACTCCTAAATACATTAAAGATGTTTAAAATCAATCTTGCATGCAAAACTTTAACCAAAATTTCTAAGTTAAAAAGGGCAATAATTTGTAACATATTCCATTAAGAGTTATCTACCATGAAAGTATGATACCCCTAAACATATTAAAGATGTTTCCAATCAATCGCATGCCTGGATACTGAGCTATTAGCATGAAAGTACCTTGCATGCAAAACTTTTACCAAAATTTTTAAGTTAAATAGGGGCCATAATTTGTAACATATTCTATCAAGAGTTATCTACCATGAAAGTATGGTACCCCTAAACATATCAAAGATGTTTCAAATCAATCGCATACCTGGATACTGAGATATAAGCATAAGTACTTGCATGCAAAACTTTAACCAAAATTTTAAGTTAAAAAGGGCCATAATTTGTAATATATTCCATCAAGAGTACTCTACCTTGGTTGTCTGATGCCCCTAAACATATTCATAAGCTTTCAAGTCAATACCATGAATGGTTATTGAGATACAAACTAGATAGTAGCTTGCACGCAAAACTTTAACCAAATATTTTTTGCATGCAAAACTTTAACCAAAATTTCTAAGTTAAAGGGGGTCATAATTCATATTAAATTCCATCAAGAGTTATCTATCTTGGTTGTCTGATGCCCCTGAACATATTTATAAACTTTCAAGTCAATACCATAAATGGTTATTGAGATATAAGGTTGATAGTAACTTGCACGCAAAACTTTAACCAAAAGCTGCAACGCCAACGCCGACGCCAGGGCGACTACAATAGCTCTCATATTCTTCGAATAGTCGAGCTAAAAATGATATAGAAGATGAGCATCATTTTATCTTAATCTGTGATAAATATAAAGATATACGTAGGGCCTATTTAAAGAAAAATCGTTATGAATACCCAAGTATGCTTAAGTTTATTGATTTACTTAATAGTACAAATAAAAATACATGATTAAATCTGTCAAAATATGTTAGAAAAGCAACACGAATAAGAAATGAATCACTGAACTTGTAATGTACATAGAGTTTTATTAATGTGAATAGAATGATGGTAGTTTGTAAGGACGGTATATATTATATTGTGATTATTGGATGAGCAGACATTTTTATTAACGTGCTGATTTTTTAATAAGTTAGTATATGTAAAAAGTGCTTTAAAGCATTTTGTAATTCAGTGTTACAGGATAACACTGTAGTAGTGTGAGCATTTGATGTATGATAAGTATGTTAAAGTACAAGAATATTGAATGAAAAGGTGAATGTTGATATAAGAATCACTATGATGATTATTTTAAATCATGGCTGGTAAGATAAGTATCAAATTTATACCTATGTGCAGCGATAGTTTATAGATGTGTCTTAGAAGTTAATGCATTATATGTTTATGTATCTTAAACATTATCCTTCTTTTTTTTCTCTTAATTTCGTTTCGTTAGGGATATAAGAGGGATTTTACGCAGAAATTATTTATTTTATATGTAAACATTGGAATATTCCTTATCCTACAATCTTCCTATAATTTAAAAAAAAATAAGCGATATATATGTATATTATATATACAAAAACAATATAGTATGAAATCAAGATATTTAATTGTAAAATTGTCGGTTTGCGTAGCACGTAATTGTTGATAAAAGTTGTATTGACAAGTGTTAAAAATTTTATATTTCTTAGAAATATTTAAATGAAGTTTTGTTAAGGTATAAGTGCATTTGGCAAGGATAATCATTGAAGCAAAATGGTTCAAATTAAGTTCTATTCTCCGCATTATTATAACATATAAATATAGATTAATTTTTTGATTATAAATTATAGATGTTCACTGTTTACAACAATAGCTGTGGAAACTTTATAAAATATGAAGTGTAATCTCATGAAAACTTTTGGAGGACAGAAGTGTGTATGACAGTGTATGTCAGTGAATGAGTCGGCGTGAGAGGGTTATGTATCACGTGTTTAATATTTAAATATATAAATATATATTATGTATTGACGATGTACAATATTGTATAAGTCAAAAGAAATAAAGAAAGATCTTCATCATCCGAGAAAAAAATTGATAAGGGAAGATTACAATGAAATGTGGTCAAAGTGTCACATTTTTACTCTGTTCTTTTCATTCATTTTCTGTAAGTACAAACCATTTAGTGAAAACTTCATTGACTGGTTGGTTTGTTTTAATGCTAGCAGTAACAGACTCTTATTGATAAAAGAAACAATGTAATAGCGTATTTCATGTAGATCAGTATCTAATGATCTGAAGGGATCTAAAGAGTTTTATCCTGTGAATATTTTTCTACTATTAGTTAATTTCCACGGAAATTATTTTAAGGATTTGTGTTCATTCGCAGAATAGCAGAAATGAATTACCCGCAAAAATAACCCGCTTTACGGTATTTCATAGCATGTTTGAATATATTGTAGGTTTAAGTTTCAAGAACATACGCGCATAAACCTAGGTAGGCACTCAAGACCATTTCTTATTATATGATATACCAAGAACACATTTAATATGTGTTTAGTTAAAAACTAGAACGTAGATCATATAAAGAATTTCAAATGTTTCATGTGAGCTCCGGCTTTCTTGGTCATTTTCTTACAGTATACGGCACGAGATATACTCATAGTACACATTTAATTCAGTATGGCTACTATAGTATCAGAAACAAGATCAATCCGTTTATTTTGTATTTTTGTTTTATAAATCTTTTTTGCGCAAAATTGAATAAAAAGCAAAAAAGAAGGGTCATAAACATGTTCGATTCTTTTAAAGATAATTTGAAAGTGTCTATTAGCCAGATGCAGCATTTCCAGTACCTGTAAACATACATGTATATTTTTCAAATTCAGAATGTTTGTTGTTGTTGTTGTTGTTGTTGTTGTAATGGGGTTTACCGTCGCTGCGATAGTATTTCAATCATATAGCGACGTCCAGCTAATTACAGGTGGAGGAAGACCCCGAGTACACAGAGGTACCCGGGTAGAACCACCGACCTACTGCAAGCCAGCTGGAAGGCTTCCTCACATGAAATATCCGAAGTCCCTACCGGGTCAGAATGTTTGTATATCATTAGCAACCAGATAGATCACATTCAACATGAAATGTTATTTGTTACGAAAACGTCAAGCTCTATAACAATTAATCAAAATATTACTAAAATAGAATATCGTGCCTTGTGTTAAAGTGTTTTGAAATAATTTATTTAGAAGGTTGAGATTAGGGCTTTATTTTGAGATAGGAATGGCAGGACAGAAATTATATTTTGACATTAGTTTCAAGCTGTTGATTTTAACTTTGAACGTAACAGGTACAATATTTAAACGATAATCTTTAACGAAATAAGGACTAGATGTAAAAAGTTACTAAATATTATTTAAAAAAATATCAATACTATGAATAAGTGATATATACATAAACACTGACGATGGTACCATGGTTCGATAAAAGTAACCTGAATCTGAATCTAAAAACTGTAGGCCTATACTTTTTGCCAAATACTGACCGAATAACAATTCACAATTTGCTGTTTTGTTACGTGTATGTTGATTCCAAAATACACAAATAATTCAAATTAAATCTAATATGATTGTTGTTGTTTTTTGCGTTTTTAATAACTGGATGTTAAAATCGCAGAACTAAAAATGTAGGTGTGGTAAAGAATTACATTTAAATTTTTAAATAGTTTTATGTCTATTAATAAAATACATGCAAGTAAGGTAAATGTATTGTTTAATTGTTCTAAATATCTCTTATTGGGGTAGATGAACCACTGTTTTACTTTTTAATTCTTTGAGAATGCGTTGTTGGTTTCCACCTGTCCATGTCTAAGGTACACATAAATATACATGTATGAGGACGAACTGTACCACCTCACTGTGTCAACTTCAATTTTTATAAATTATAACAATTCTATTTGTTATAATTAATGTATTTGAAATTAACAATATGTTTCTAAGAGTATTTATAACCCCACAAATGAATATTTAATTGATGTCATTTCTACACCCTGTGCCCTCATATAAAAGATACTAACGAGTCATCGTCAGAAACCACGGGTAACCAATTTTTATTCGTTACACGTTGGATATCAAGTGTAGATTTCTAAGTGAAAGAATGAACATGAAGATTGATTCCTTAGAATGACCGGTTGAACCAGTCGGATTGTTGGTATAAGTTGTTCTAACTTGTGCAAATTATTAGAATTGTTTGATTATGTTTTTTTTAGCTAATATATAAAATTCGTCAACTCATATTTTCTAGCAAACTTTTCTACTAAAATTATGGCTGACCCAGTGTCGACGCTTACTACCTTGTAAGGCTATCATAAACCAGTATGATGCCCTTAAGATAAGTAACATAATATGTGTGTGCATGTTTGTTTTATTGTTTACGATATATATATTTTTTGTATGAAACATACTTTAAATGTTACATATAAATAATAATGATTTTACTTGATGTATTGTTCGAGTGTTTAGATTTGTAGCTTGGTAATTAGAGAACCTCAACAAAAATCAGTGTACAGTGTAATATATTTTCTACGATCTGGAGTGAAATAAAACACGTTCCTCTCTCTTTATGGATAAGGAGTCTCCGGATCTTAAGAATCGTGTGTAAAACGGGAACAAACGTGACATTAATTGATATGAATTAATATTGAAAAAGGTTGAATAAAACGAATAAATTAAGCTGATAACAGTCATTACCAATTGTGAAGGTATTTGCAGGACATTATTTCTATCAATGTAACTTTCGATTTATTCAGGGAATAATCTACTTTCATCATGTGAAAACTTTAATATCCATAAAGTAAACAGTGCACCAGAAATTTTTAATCTGAAATTTTCGTCACTTCTGACCCTCGTACAGAAAATGTATATCTACTGACGAATGTTCATTTTTGAAGGCTAAAAACTAAGTGATTGTCTTTGCTCAGATTGTAATGTTAAGCAATAAATGTTTTCTGTGATACGCCACGATGTAACAGTTTGTTGGTGTTTTTTTATTATTACTGACGACGTAATAGAAATCTAGTCTTTCATTGTGTCAGTTCTTGTCCCCCTGGTGGAATGAATACATCTAATAAACAATCACATCAGGTGCTTTCTGATGGTAAAGTGGTAAGATGCGATATTGGTATTTTTGGCAATATAGAAAGTCAATCGGACTTCTTTTAAAATCATTATTCTTATTCTTAATAAAAGTTTTTTCCGTTTTAAGAATTTCGGTTAGTCTCACCTGAGATTCGTGAGAGCAATTTTTAGGTCGACTTTCGTTTTGAGCACTTGGCATAAAAATCAAAAAGTTAGTAAGTCTTATAAATGTTTATACGCCATATTGAATTGTTAGACCGTGTACGCATTTCTAGAGGTAAGTTGTTCTTTTTGTACATTATCCTGCATTTACTTAGTGTTCTGCGCATGCGCAATAGATACTTAAAAATTTGAAATCAAACTTCAACCAAGGTAAGCCCCGTTCAATTTTAAAATTTATCTTTGTGTTTAACATTTTTTTTGCATAATTATAGCTATAACAAAATTTCTGTTGTCAGTGTCTAACTTTCGAAATCACTTACCCATCGATGGTATTTCGAACTTATGAACTTAAATAAACTTAACAGATAATTCGTTGTAAGCAGGATCACTGTGGGATCGAACCGACCGAGCCGTACGCTCTAACCAGTTAATCACCAACGAAAATAAATGTCACTGTAGCCAAGTTGATTACCAATGAAGATACTGCAGTCATAGAGATTTGTGCATTAAGACCCGCATTATTTTTGTGCTGAATCCTAAATTAGTATTTTCATTTCTTAAGTATCTTCTTAAAAATTTACAACAATGTTTATAGTCATAATCTTCCAGCTAAGTTTGACTGTGACTAACATTTGCCCATTAGGTCAAGAGTTATGGGTTTAAATTATATGAAAAATGTCAACAATTTTAGTGTTAACACTCTTGAAGCCACAATTATGATCCAATCTTCCTCAAACTTGCTCAGACTGTATATCTTGATAATGTCTCAGTAGAGTTTAATCATGAGTGGGGCGGGGTTGAAAAGTAAATCACTTGGTAAAATTTGATTAAATTGTTTACATTCAGCTAGCCACATTTTGGGCTCAAACTTTCTTAAATTTGCTCAGAATGTTTGATTTGATAATATCTTGGTCAAGTTCAGGTGGGGCGGGGTCAAAAAGTAGGTCACTAGGTCAAATCTTGTATAATCCTGTTTACACTCTAGGGGTACATTATTAGCCAACTCCTTCTCAAACTTGATCAGATTGTCTTGATGATATATCGATCAAGTTCAGTCATGGATAAAGCATGGTCAAAAATAGGTCACTAGGTTAAATCTTAGTATACCCCTTGCCACATTATTAGCAAATCATTATTAATCTAGATCAAAATGCTTGTCTCGATGATAATCTCGGTCCAGTTCGATCATGGGAATGGCATTGTCGGTAATCAGGCGAGCGATTAAGGACGTTTCGTCGGGTTACGGCTGATTTTGATTTTGGTAAAAAAAGTTTTTTTGATTTTCTCATTTATTTTAAGTTGAATAATAGAAGATAGCCCAAATTTTAAAATTTATGTTGTAAGAATATCATCAAAAGTATATTTGTCAAATTTTGAAAGTAAAAAATTTTAGTTTTTTATGCAAATTTGGCTAAAATTTCAATAAAAAAAAAAGCAGTTTTATTTTTTTTTTTAAAGTTTTAAAAAAATTGACTCTGAAAAAATAAAGAAAATCTGTCTGTTGAATTTTTTAATACGAAAAATATATATATATATAAATTTACAGTTTTGGGATAGTTTTTGTATACATTTTGGTCCAGGCGAAAATGAGATTTTATGCCCATTTTGTATTTTTAATGCATATTTGACAGTATTTTTATTTGTAACTTTTAAATTTTAAAAATCATTTTAATATGCTGTTACAGTATTTAGAAACGAAATCTTTCTTATTTTTAATGTCATGTTTTATCAACAAATTTTAGCAAATAGTGATGCTCTACCATAAGCTTGATCTCTAAAACAAGCATGGTGACCCCCTATGTTAGAAAACGCCTTTAAGGGCCATCATGACCCTCTTGCTTTTTATGTTTTATGTTGTATTTAAACATAGACATGTGTAAACGGGACGGTAGGAGAAAGATACACATGTACAAAATGAAGTCGTGAATAAGACCTATTACGATATCATCTCCTTTGATGGATATCCTGAAGATTAAAAAGCAGTGCATAATAACACACAGTTACTGCCCATATAATTGTGGACTATAAATAAAACCAATTCACTTCCTCTTTCGGTTTTAAGAATCAATGGCTGTCAACAAGGTATAACTATTGTAAGTATATTTTTACAATTCTACTGGTAAAAGTGCTTACACAACAAAGATTATTTTTTTAATTCAACAATTTTCTTCTACAATGCATTTTGAACCTGTGCATGTATGTATGTATGTATGTATGTATGTATGTATTAATGTATCGTTTTAGAACCAATATTGAAACACAGATCAATCACTGTTGGTAAGAAATGTACTTATAATATGGTTAAATACTGGTTCACAGCCTATAAAAAGCTGAAACTAGGTGAATAATTTGATAAATGATTAAATTCGAATCTCCTTGTTTTAAAACATCTGATTAAGAAAACAGTGAATTTAAATCCGAAGTATTTTGTCAGCTGTATTACAATTAAACCTCAATAAGTTCATATTCTACTTGTATTTGTAAGGCACACTTAGCACATTCATACACATACAACAAGAAGAATTTAATGATATCAATAACGGGGTATACTATACTGTTATCATATCTGAGTGTCCTGGGTATTCCACACCTTTTATAGCCAATTTCGTCCTGAAATGGATTGAGCCCATTTTACATTGGCGGAAAGAGAAAAACATTACCAGTACGTAATCGAGAAAAGTATCATTGAAACATGTGCATCAGTAATGTATGTTTACATGAAAACGATTCTTTACATATACTTGTAGATATAGCAGTATTTTAAGAAATTCAAGAACAACTAGATGTCATTCGTTTAAACGAATGATAGGACTTTCTGCAACATCTGCTTTATATAGTATATATAGAAGATGACATAATAGATAATCTGTCCAAATTGCAACTTTCTATCTCCTCTATTTCTATATAAAATAGCACAAATAGAACACATTCTGTGAATTTTATTAAAAGTCCGCCTATATCTTGCACATGTAGTTTACATACAAAATTTATACTACTAGTATGTCATATGACATGAAAGAAAATTAAAAATTTAACTTTCATCACACATAGAATTTCATCACTCCAGCTCAGTTGTAACCTTGTTTAATTTTAGCCTCAGTAGGAAGAAGTATTGAATATTTGTATAGTGCTATATCCTTTCGACACCTGTAACGTAGTTAAACGTATTTAGCGATTTTGGCGTGTTTGGGCTTCCGTAGTTTTGCCATAAATTCCTGGAATTTCGAACTATGGTGATATTTTGAAAGGTAACATCCCAGCCTACAAACTGATGCAATATGAATAACGTTAGCATAACAATGCAGTTTTTAGATGGTCTAAAATGTGGGGCTGCGTGTGAATTTTTCAAGGCTTGCAAACTGCTCGCTAGCTACATAGTGTTGCAAATACGGATTTTTGTCTTGTGCCGCTGTACATGTATTAACTTCAATGCTTATTTTGGAAACAGTCAACATTCGACAAAAAAAAAAAAAAAATCAAGATATAGCCCATCAATTGCAATTTGATATTTTTTTTTTTTTTTTTTTTTTTTTTAAGTCGTTGCGCAAGTATTTAAGCTTGGTGACCCCTGCGCGTGACCTTTTCCATATTTTTATGATGCATGATTATGAAATATCTTATTTTCCATGTAACTTTCTTATATGAAGTCCAATTTCAATAAACTTGGTACCGTTAGAAAGCTCTTAAAACATGCTACATTTTATACGCATAATGTATAAACTTATCTTCAGTCGTTTCTGAGATATTGACTGTTAAACCTCAAGAAAACAGCATATTATCAGCAAAATTAGCTTCATTTCATTTAGTTTTTTTTGCTTATAACTTTGTATTGCGTAAACCAATTTTAATAAACTAAATATCTTTGGAAACGTCAATTATTCAGCTATAATTCTTATTCATACATATATTTACAAAAATCGATATTTATTGAGATATGGCTACATATATGCAGTAGGGGTGAAATCAAAATTTCCTCACGTCATTAAATTTTCATTGCCCTTTGGCAATTTCAACATATAGAAATACTCTTGTTAATATTATAAATATATAATGCGTCACGTGACGTCATATGACGTTTCTTTTCACAAAATGTTTAAGACTCTTAGAGACCTATATATTGACCAAATATCACTTTTCTATCTCAAATAGGACCGATTTTATAAGCATTTAAAAATTTACGACCTTGGTTCGAATCTTGAATTCGCTATAGAACCATGGACTTTTCGAATTTTGAAAAACGGACACCGAGATGCACAACTAGAACTTAATATACACATTCTGTGAAAATTTGATGAAAATCGGTTCATAAACAATGGCTCTGGACCGCGTACAAACTTTTGTTGCATATTTCAAGTGTGACGTCATATGACGTCATAGGCATATGAAAATCATAAAAATCAAACTTTCAGCGATTGAAGCATGTGTCATTAAATTTTCATTGCCCTTCGACAATTTCAACATATAGAAATACTCTTGTTAATATTAGAAATACATTATCATATAATGACGTCACGTGACGTCATATGACATTTATTTGCACAAAATGTTTAAAACTTCTAGAGACCTATATACTGACTAAATATCAACTTTCTATCTGAAATAGGACAGATTTTATAAGCATTTAAAAAATTACGACCTTGGTTCGAATCTTGGATTCGCTATAGAACCATGGACTTTCGAATTTTGAAAAACGGACACCGGGATGCACAACTAGAACTTAATATACACATTCTGTGAAAATTTGATGAAAATCGGTTCACAAACAATGGCTGTAGACCGCGTACAAACTTTTGTTGCATATTTCAAATGTGACGTCATATGACGTCATAGGCATATGAAAATCATAGAAATCGAAATTTCAGCGTTTGAAGCATGTGTCTTTAAATTTTCATTGCCCTTCGACAATTTCAACATATAGAAATATTCTTGTTAATAATAGAAATACATTATCATATAATGACGTCACGTGACGTCATATGACATTTATTTGCACAAAATGTTTAAAACTTCTAGAGACCTATATACTGACTAAATATCAACTTTCTATCTTAAATATGACAGATTTTATAAGCATTTGAAAATTTACGACCTTGGTTCGAATCTTGGATTCGCCATAGAACCATGGACTTTTCGAATTTTGAAAAACGGACACCTGGATGCACAACTACAGCCTAACATACACATTCTGTGAAATTTTGATGAAAGTCGGTCCAGAAATAATGGCTGTAGACCGCGTACAAACTTTTTCACCTGACGTCAAATCTGACGTTATATGACGTCATATGAATATGAAATTCAATGCATCCGAAAGCTCATGGTTTGAAATACATGCCATAAAATTCTGATTGTTCAGGGCCAATGGCAACACATCGAAATTAACACAAATATAAGAGGAAGAAAAAAAGAATAATAATAATAAGAAGAAGAAGAACTAGATTTCATTCGTTGATACGAATGATAGGACTTTCTGCTACATTTGTCAAATACTTAAAAGCAAAAAAAGTAAGAGGATATGAAATTGCAACCTTTAACTTGCTTTTGTATGGCCATAACTTAAATGAACTTTGAAAAATAAACCGTTTAACTTGGAGGAAATGGCTAAAGTAACTGAAAATCATTTTTTTATATCGATTTATTTAACTTGGACTATTTTTATAATCTATGTTACAATTCAAATTTATTTAAAACGCTTACAATTCGAATTTCATCCTGTAATAATGGCTGTAGACCGCGTACAAGAGTGTGTAGACAACGTCAAGTTTGATGTCACATGACATCATAGGCATAAGAAAATCAATGAAATGAAATATTAAGTATCTTAAATATATCAAGTAATTTTTTCATGCTCCTTGCAACTTTGCAAATTAACGCGTAGATATATTAACATTCTTTTTGACCTTATGACGTCAAATAACGTTAATCCTCACAGAATATAAATAAGTCTTAAAGACTAATATTCAGTCCAAATATCTTAAATATATCAAGTAATTTTTTCATGCTCCTTGCAACTTTGCAACATATAGAAATTAACGCGTAGATATATTAACATTCTTTTTGACCTTATGACGTCAAATAACGTTAATCCTCACAGAATATAAATAAGTCTTAAAGACTAATATTCAGTCCAAATATCAACTTTCTAAATCATCTCGAAGCGATTTTATATGTTTTTGAAATTTGACGTCAATGTTTCGAAACTTTGATTCGCCATAGAACCATTGCCTTTTCGTCTTTTCGAATTTGTAAAACAGGACCCGGGATACACAACTAGAGCGTTAAATATACATTCTTTGAAATTTGCTGAAAATTGGTACAAAAATAATGGCTGTACACCGCGTAAAACCTTTTTGTCCTGACGTCAAATCTGATGTGATATAACGTCAAATTAATATGAATTACATTGCATTCAAAAGCATTTCTAAAGTATATACCATAAGATTTCATGGTCCTGGGAAGTTAACAACATATAAGATTTACGCGTATATATCAGAAATAATTTTGACCTTATGACGTCATATGACGTCAAATGACGTTCATCTTCAAAGAATGTAAAGCACTCTTGGAGACTTATTTACTTTCCAAATATTAGATTTCTAACTCATCTGGAAACGATTGTATACGTATTTAAAATTTGACGTCAATGGTTCGAATATTGGATCCGCCATAAAACCTTTGCATTTTTTAATTTGGAAGAACGAACACCGGGATGCTCAACTATAACCTAATATAAACTTTCTGTAAATTTTTTATGAAAATTGGTTCATAAACAATGGCTGTAGACCGCGTACAAACTTTTGTAGCATATGGCAAGTGTAACGTCATATGACGTCATAGGCATATGAAAATTGTAGAATTCAAAATATCAGCATTTGAAGCATAATTCATACAATTTTCATTTCAATGGACCATTTGAACATATAGCAATTTTCTTGTAAATATTAGAAATAAATTTTCATGTAATGACGTCATGTGACGGCATATGACGTTCATTTTCCCAAAATCTTTCAGTCACCAAAAGACCTACATAATGACAAAAAATCAACTTTCTATCTTATATAGGACCGATTTTATAAGCTTTTAGAATTTGACGTCCTTGGTTTGAATCTTGGATTCGCCATAGAAACTTGATCTTTTAGAATTTTGAAAAACGGAAACCAGGACGCACAAAAATACTTAATATACACTTTCTGTGAAATTTTAATTAAAATCGGTTCATAAACAATGGCTGGAGTCCGCGTACAAACTTTTGTAGTATATGTCAAGTGTGACGTCATATGACGTCATAGGCATTTGAATTCCATAGAAATGAAAATTTCAGCATCTGAAATATATGCCGTCAAAATTTCATCGTCCGAAGACCACAGCACATACAGCGATTTACTTGTACATATTAGAAATACATTTTAGTCTGATGACGTCATGTGACGTCCATATTCATAACATATAAAAAAAGTTATGGAGACATATATTCTGAGTGAATATCAACTTTCTATCTTATATAGGACAGATTTTATAAGAATTTGAAATTTGACGTCCTTTGTTCGAATCCTGGATTGGCCATTTAACCCTGGTCTTTCCGAAAAACGGACACTGGGATGCACAACTAGAACATAATATACACACTCTGTGAAAATTTGATGAAAATCGGTTCATAAACAATGGCTGCAGAACGCGTACAAACTTTTGTTGCATATTTCAAGTGTGACGTCATATGACGTCATAGGCATATGAAAATCATAGAAATCAAAATATCAGCGTTTGAAGCATGTGTCAATAAATTTTCATTGCCCTTCGACAATTTCAACATATAGAAATATTTTTGTTAATATTAGAAATACATTATCATATAATGACGTCACGTGACGTCATATGACATTTATTTTCACAAAATGTTTAAAACTTTTAGAGACGTATATACTGACTAAATATCAACTTTCTATCTTAAATAGGACCGATTTTATAAGAATTTAAAACTTTACGACCTTGGTTCGAATCTTGGATTCGCTATAGAACCATGAACTTTTGGAATTTTGAAAAACGGACACCTGGATGCACAACTAGAACTAAATATACACATTCTGTGAAAATTTGATAAAAATCGGTCCATTAATAATGACTCTGGATCGTGTACAAACTTTCATAGTCAATTTCAAATGTGACGTCATATGACGTCATAGGCTTCTGAAAATCATTGAAATCAAAATTTCAGCATCTGAACCATGCGGCATTTAATTTTCATTGCCCTTCAAAAATTTCAACATATAGAAATACTCTTGTTAGAATTAGAAATTCATTATCATATAATGACGTCACGTAACGTCATATGACATTTATTTTCAAAAAATATTTAAAACTCCCAGAGATCTATATACTGACCCAATATCTTCTTTCTATCTCAAATAGGACCGATTTTATAAGAATTTGAAAATTTACGACCTTGGTTCGAATCTTGGAATCGCTATAGAACCTTGGACTTTTCGAATTTTGAAAAACGGACACCGAGATGCACAACTAGAACTAAATATACACAATCTGTGAAAATTTGATGAAAATCGGTTCATAAACAATGGCTGTAGACCGCGTACAAACTTTTGTTGCATATTTCAAGTGTGACGTCATATGACGTCATAGGCATATAAAAATCATAGAAATCGAAATATCAGCGGCTGAAGCATCTGTCGTTAAATTTTCATTGCCCTTCGACAATTTCAACATATAGAAATATTTTTGTTAATATTAGAAATACATTATCATATAATGACGTCACGTGACGTCATATGACATTTATTTTCATAAAATGTTTAAAACTGCTAGAGACCTATATACTGACTAAATATCAACTTTCTATCTTAAATAGGACAGTTTTTATAAGCATTTAAAAATTTACGACCTTGGTTCGAATCTTGGATTCGCTACAGAACCATGGACTTTTGGAATTTTGAAAAACGGACACCGGGATGCACAACTAGAACTTAATATACACATTCTGTGAAAAATTTGATGAAAATCGGTTCACAAACAATGGCTGTAGACCGCGTACAAACTTTTGTAGCATATTTCAAATGTGACGTCATATGACGTCATAGGTATATGAAAATCATCGAAATCAAAATTACCTCACGTGACTAATAAGTCATAAAAATTTCATCGTCCTAGGAGTATTGCAACATAGAAAAATAAGCGTTTAGTTAGGAAGAAAAAAAGAATAATAATAATAAGAAGAAGAAGAACTAGATGTCATTCGTGAAAACGAATGATAGGACTTTCTGCAAGCTGTGTTAATGCAAAAAGCAGGAGATAGAAGTTTCATGTAATGACTCACCTCTGGTAGTATTTCATGTTCATGCTGAACAATTGACATTATATTCCGAAATTAGTGCAAATGATAAGAACTAAGTATTAGTCTGTGACGTCACATGACGTCATATGATATCATAACTCTAAACATATGTAGAAATTCTGCAGAACTGCAAACTGTTTAAGTTTCAACTTTCTATCTCATCCTGAAGCTCTCTAATCCTAAAATGAAATTTTCGGTCCTATGTTCGAATCTTATTTCAGCCACAGAACTTCGGTCTTTCGGAATTTCGATTAGCTGACAGGATATGCACACCTAACTTTCAAGATGTACCATCTGTGAAAATTTGAAGAAAATCCGACCATAAATAGCGGCTGTAGAGCGTGAACACCATTTTTCACTATATTTAGCTCTGACGTCACATGACGTCATAGTGTGCTAAAGATGCTTTTGTTCAAAAGGGCATATTTTACTGTCATAACTCTGAAATTTTCGTTATTCTGAACAACTGGCATCATGTCGAAATCATTGCCCTAAAATGAAAATTAAGAAGTATGCTTATGACGTCACAGACGTCATATGACGTCAAGACTCAAGATATATGTAGAAATTCTGCAGAACTGTTAACTGTGTAAGTTTCAACTTTCTATCTCATCCTGAAGCTCTTTAATCCTAAAATGAAATTATCGGTCCTATGTTCGAATCTTATTTCAGCCACAGAACTTCGGTCTTTGGGAATTTCGGTTAGTTGACAGGATATGCACACCTGAGTTTCAAAATGTACCATCTGTGAAAATTTGAAGAAAATCCGACCATAAATGACGGCTGTAGAGCGTAAACACCATTTTTCACTATTTTTTGCTGTGACGTCATGTGACGTCATAGGGTGCTGAAGATGCTTTTGTTCAAAAGCGCATACTTTGCTTTCATAACTCTGAAATTTTCATTATTCTGAACAACTGGCATCATGTCGAAATCATTGCCCAAAAATGAAAATTAAGAAGTATGCTTATGACGTCACATGACTTCATATGACGTCACGACTCAAAATTTTTGTAGAAATTCTGCAGAACTGCAAACTGTGTAAGTTTCAACTTTCCATCTCATCCTGAAGCTCTTTTATCCTAAAATGAAATTTTCGGTCCTATGTTCGAATCTTATTTCAGCCACAGAACTTCGGTCTTTCGGAATTTCGATTAGCTGACAGGATATGCACACCTAACTTTCAAGATGTACCATCTGTGAAAATTTGAAGGAAATCCGACCATAAATGACGGCTGTAGAGCGCGAACACCTTTTTTCACTATTTTTAGCTGTGACGTCACATGACGTCATAGGGTGCTGAAGATGCTTTTGTTCAAAAGCGCATACTTTCCTTTCATAACTCTGAAATTTTCATTATTCTGAACAACTGGCATCATGTCGAAATCATTGCCCTAAAATGAAAATTAAGAAGTATGCTTATGACGTCACATGACGTCATATGACGTCATGCCTCAAAATATTTGTAGAAATTCTGCAGAACTGCAAACTGTGTAAGTTTCAACTTTCTATCTCATCCTGAAGCTCTTTTATCCTAAAATGAAATTTTCGGTCCTATGTTCGAATCTTATTTCAGCCACAGAACTTCGGTCTTTCGGAATTTCGGTTAGCTGACAGGATATGCACACCTTTGATTCAAGATGTACCATCTGTAAAAATTTGAAGAAAATCCGACCATAAATGACGGCTGTAGAGCGCGAACACCATTTTTCACTATTTTTAGCTGTGACGTCATGTGACGTCATAGGGTGCTGAAAATCATTGAAATCAAAATTTCCTCACGTGACTAATAAGCCATAAAAATTTCATCGTCCTAGGACTATTGCAACATATAAAAATAAGCGTTTAGTTAGGAAGAAGAAAAGAATAATAATAATAATAATAACTAGATGTCATTCGTTTAAACGAATGATAGGACTTTCTGCAACATCTGCTTTATATAGTATATATAGAAGATGACATAATAGATAATCTGTCCAAATTGCAACTTTCTATCTCCTCTATTTCTATATAAAATAGCACAAATAGAACACATTCTGTGAATTTTAATAAAAGTCCGCCCATATCTTGCACATGTAGTTTACATACAACATTTATACTATGTCATATGACATGAAAGAAAAATGAAACAGTGTTCAAATGTAAGTTTCTAACTTTCATCACACATAGAATTTCATCACTCCAGCTCAGTTGTAACCTTGTTTAATTTTAGCCTCATTAGGAAGAAGTATTGAATATTTGTATAGTGCTATATCCTTTCGACACCTGTAACGTAGTTAATCGTATTTAGCGATTTTGGCGTGTTTGGGCTTCCGTAGTTTTGCCATAAATTCCTGGAATTTCGAACTATGGTGATATTTTGAAAGGTAACATCCCAGCCTACAAACTGATGCAATATGAATATCGTTAGCATAACAATGCAGTTTTTAGATGGTCTAAAATGTGGGGCTACGTGTGAATTTTTCAAGGCTTGCAAACTGCTCGCTAGCTACATAGTGTTGCAAATACGGATTTTTGTCTTGTGCCGTTGTACATGTATTAACTTCAATGCTTATTTTGGAAACAGTCAACATTCGACAAAAAACAACAACAACAACAAAAAAAAAAAAGAACAAAATCAAGATATAGCCCATTAATTGCAATTTGATTTTTTTTTTTTTTTTTTTTTTTTTTTTTTAAGTCGTTGCGCAAGTATTTAAGCCTGGTGACCCCTGCGCGTGACCTTTTCCATATTTTTATGATGCATGATTATGAAATATCTTATTTTCCATGTAACTTTCTTATATGAAGTCCAATTTCAATAAACTTGGTACCGTTAGAAAGCTCTTAAAACATGCTACATTTTATACGCATAATGTATAAACTTATCTTCAGTCGTTTCTGAGATATTGACTGTTAAACCTCAAGAAAACAGCATATTATCAGCAAAATTAGCTTCATTTCGTTTAGTTTTTTTGCTTATAAATTGGTATTGCGTAAACCAATTTTAATAAACAAATAATTTTCAGCTATAATTCTTATTCATACATATATTTACAAAAATCGATATTTATTGAGATATGGCTACATATATGCAGTAGGGGTGAAATCAAAATTTCCTCACGTGCCTAATAAGCCATAAACATTTCATCGTCCTAGGACTATTGCAACATATTAAAATAAGCGTTTAGTTAGGAAGAAGAAAAGAATAATAGTAAGAAACAAATGACGTCACGTGACGTCATATGACGTCACGACTCAAAATTTTGTAGAAATTTAAAAATTTTTTGGTGTGTTAAAAAATTAAGACACAGCTGCAAACTGTGTAAGTTTCTACTTTCTATCTCATCCTGAAGCTCTTTAATCCTAAAATGAAATTTTCGGTCCTATGTTCGAATCTTATTTCAGCCACAGAACTTCGGTCTTTCGGAATTTCGGTTAGCTGACAGGATATGCACACCTTTGATTCAAGATGTACCATCTGTGAAAATTTGAAGAAAATCCGACCATAAATGAAGGCTGTAGAGCGTAAACACCATTTTTCACTATTTTTTGCTGTGACGTCATGTGACGTCATAGGGTGCTGAAGATGCTTTTGTTCAAAAGCGCATACTTTGCTTTCATAACTCTGAAATTTTCATTATTCTGAACAACTGGCATCATGTCGAAATCATTGCCCCAAAATATAAAATTAAGAAGTATGCTTATGACGTCACATGACTTCATATGACGTCACGACTCAAAATTTTTGTAGAAATTCTGCAGAACTGCAAACTGTGTAAGTTTCAACTTTCCATCTCATCCTGAAGCTCTTTTATCCTAAAATGAAATTTTCGGTCCTATGTTCGAATCTTATTTCAGCCACAGAACTTCGGTCTTTCGGAATTTCGGTTAGCTGACAGGATATGCACACCTTTGATTCAAGATGTACCATCTGTGAAAATTTGAAGAAAATCCGACCATAAATGACGGCTGTAGAGCGCGAACACCTTTTTTCACTATTTTTAGCTGTGACGTCACATGACGTCATAGGGTGCTGAAGATGCTTTTGTTCAAAAGCGCATACTTTCCTTTCATAACTCTGAAATTTTCATTATTCTGAACAACTGGCATCATGTCGAAATCATTGCCCTAAAATGAAAATTAAGAAGTATGCTTATGACGTCACATGACGTCATATGACGTCACGCCTCAAAATATTTGTAGAAATTCTGCAGAACTGCAAACTGTGTAAGTTTCAACTTTCTATCTCATCCTGAAGCTCTTTTATCCTAAAATGAAATTTTCGGTCCTATGTTCGAATCTTATTTCAGCCACAGAACTTCGGTCTTTCGGAATTTCGGTTAGCTGACAGGATATGCACACCTTTGATTCAAGATGTACCATCTGTAAAAATTTGAAGAAAATCCGACCATAAATGACGGCTGTAGAGCGCGAACACCATTTTTCACTATTTTTAGCTGTGACGTCATGTGACGTCATAGGGTGCTGAAAATCATTGAAATCAAAATTTCCTCACGTGACTAATAAGACCATAAAAATTTCATCGTCCTAGGACTATTGCAACATATAAAAATAAGCGTTTAGTTAGGAAGAAGAAAAGAATAATAATAATAATAATAATAATAATAATAAACAAAACTTCTGCTTTAGGCAGAAAGTCCTAATAAACAGTACAAACCCAATAGGACTTTCTGCCGAAAGGGCAGAAAGTCCTAATAAACAGTACAAACCCAATATGACTTTCTGCCAGTAGGCAGAAAGTCCTAACTAGAAGTCGTTTGTTGAAGATACAAACGAAGCGGCTTTCCGTTTGCTTATTTCAAAGGTATTAAATATATAAGTTAATAAAAAAAATGGAATAATGATGCATAATAACGTATGATTTAATACGTAAATCATCATTAATTTAAATATATACTTACGATTATGTTCAAAAATAAGCTTTAAATCTTTTTTTTTTCTTTCATCTTCTTAAGAAGATATTGAGAAAGCATAAATATGGATCTTATTTGATTATGCACCCGTTTTCTATCATTCAGAAAAAAGAAAAAAAAAATTAAGATAATAATATCCTCAAGAACTGTTTTCTTACGTTATTTAATCGATTTTATTTATTTTTTTATTCTTAATTTAATATCTTTTTCTTTGTAAGCATATGACTTAACAAATATTCATTGCAATTTGACCCACAATTGAAATTGTAAAAAAGAAAAAAAATACTTTGAAATCCATGTATTTGTCATTTTTTTTCAGGTTTGCAGAAAGCTGTGATAAGAAATGCAATATTATATCCGTATTTTTCTGGCTCAAATACTAATATCAGGAGGCTTTGTAACATTAAAATGTAACTTAAGAACCAAAGTTCGAAACTCGGTATCGCCATGAAATCTTAATCTTTTCAAATTTAGAAATTTGAATGTCAAGGTGCACATCTACATCTTAAAATACATTTTCTGTGCAAATATCAAGATAATCGGACCAGAATTGAAGGCTTTAGAGCGCGAACAAACTTTTGAAGCTTACGTCAAATATGACGTCATTTGATGTCATTGAAAATTAAAAATAAATAAATTTATAAATATAAACATTTTTATCGCTACAATAGAATTTTCAAAAAGATAAGGTCAAAAGTCGTGATACAAGAGCGACAGAAATGTTTCAAAAAGATGTTTTTTGTCGTTTTATGACGTCATAACCACGTGACTTAAGAAAAAAGCCTTTAAACAAATTGGAAGCAGACATTTAGGCCGATGTGCTGTCCAATTTTCATGCTTCTAGCCCGTTTAGTGGCCTTGTAATACTTTTTTAGGACCTAAGTTCGAATCTCGGTTTTGCCATGGAATCTTTATATTTTCGAATTTGGAAATTTGAATGCGAGGGTGCACATCTACATTCTGAAATACATTTTCTGTGAAAATATCAAAATGATCGGACCAGAATTGAAGGCTCTAGAGTGCGAACAAACTTTTTAAGCTGACGCCAAATCTGACAAATTTCATGCTTCTAGCGCATTAGGTGGCCTTGTAACATTAAAAACCAATTTTTGGACCTAAGTTCGAAACTCGGTTTTGCCATAAAATTTCAGTTTTTTCGAATTTGGAAATTTGAATGCCAGGGTGCACATCTACAATCTGAAATACATTTTCTGTAAAAATATTAAGAAAATCGGACCAGAATTGAAGGTTCTAGAGTGCGAACAAACTTTTTAAGCTGACGTCAAATCTGACGTCATTTGACGTCATTGAAAATTGAAAACACTTGATTTTAAAAAGTTATACATTTTTGTCGAGGCATTTTAATTTTCATGTTGCTTGGCCATTGGCAACATATATAAATTAACTCTTGAATTAGGTTGGAAGAAGAAGAATAATAACTAGATGTCATTCGTTTAAACGAATGATAGGACTTTCTGCAACATCTGCTTTATATAGTATATATAGAAGATAACATAAAAGATAATCTGTCCAAATTGCAACTTTCTATCTCCTCTATTTCTATATAAAATAGCACAAATAGAACACATTCTGTGAATTTTAATAAAAGTCCGCCCATATCTTGCACATGTAGTTTACATACAAAATTTATACTATGTCATATGACATGAAAGAAAAATGAAACAGTGTTCAAATGTAAGTTTCTAACTTTCATCACACATAGAATTTCATCACTCCAGCTCAGTTGTAACCTTGTTTAATTTTAGCCTCGTAGGAAGAAGTATTGAATATTTGTATAGTGCTATATCCCTTCGACACCTGTAACGTAGTTAAACGTGTTTAGCGATTTTGGCGTGTTTGGGCTTCCGTAGTTTTGCCATAAATTTCTGGAATTTCGAACTATGGTGATATTTTGAAAGGTAACATCCCAGCCTACAAACTGATGCAATATGAATATCGTTAGCATAACAATGCAGTTTTTAGATGGTCTAAAATGTGGGGCTGCGTGTGAATTTTTCAAGGCTTGCAAACTGCTCGCTACTACTAGTACATAGTGTTGCAAATACGGATTTTTTCTTGTGCCGTTGTACATGTATTAACTTCAATGCTTATTTTGGAAACAGTCAACATTCGACAAAAAAAAAAAATATCCCCTGAATTTATATATAATATATTATTATATATATATATATATATATATATTTTTTTTTAAGTCGTTGCGCAAGTATTTAAGCTTGGTGACCCCTGCGCGTGACCTTTTCCATATTTTTATTATGCATGATTATGAAATATCTTATTTTCCATGTAACTTTCTTATATGAAGTCCAATTTCAATAAACTTGGTACCGTTAGAAAGCTCTTAAAACATGCTACATTTTATACGCATAATGTATAAACTTATCTTCAGTCGTTTCTGAGATATTGACTGTTAAACCTCAAGAAAACAGCATATTATCAGCAAAATTAGCTTCATTTCATTTAGTTTTTTTGCTTATAACTTTGTATTGCGTAAACCAATTTTAATAAACTAAATATCTTTGGAAACGTCAATTATTCAGCTATAATTCTTATTCATACATATATTTACAAAAATCGATATTTATTGAGATATGGCTACATATATGCAGTAGGGGTGAAATCAAAATTTCCTCACGTGCCTAATAACCCATAAAAATTTCATCGTCCTAGGACTATTGCAACATATTAAAATGAGCGTTTAGTTAGGAAGAAGAAAAAAATAATAATAATAAACAAATGACGTCACGTGACGTCATATGACGTTTATTTTCACATAATTGTTAAGACACCCAGAGACCTACTAACTGACAAAATTTCAACTTTCTATCTCAAATAGGACAGTTTTTATAAGCATTTAAATATTGACGTCATTGGTTCGAATCTTGGATCCGCAATAGATGCTTGGACTTTTCGAATTTTGAAAAACGGACACCGGTATACACAATAAGAACTTAATATACACATTCTGTGAACATTTGATGAAAATCGGCCCATTAATAATGGCTCTGGACCGTGTACAATCTTTCTTAGTCAATTTCAAATGTGACGTCATATGACGTCATAGGCTTCTGAAAATTATTGAAATCGAAATTTCAGCATCGTAAGCATGAGGCATTAAATTTTAATTGCCCTTCGAAAATTTCAACATATAGAAATACTCTTGTTAATATTAGAAATTCATTATCATATAACGACGTCACGTGACGTCATATGACATTTATTTTCACAAAATATTTAAGACTCCCAGAGACCTATATACTGACCCAATATCATCTTTCTATCTCAAATAGGACCGATTTTATAAGAATTTGAAAATTTACGACCTTGGTTCGAATCTTGGAATCGCTATAGAACCTTGGACTTTTCGAATTTCGAAAAACGGACACCGTGTTGCACAACTAGAACTTAATATACACATTCTGTGAAAATTTGATGAAAATCGGTTCATTAATAATGGCTGTAGACCGCGTACAAACTTTTGTAGCTTATTTCAAGTATGACGTCATATGACGTCATAGAGATCTGAAAATCATAGAAATCAAAATAACATCTCTTGGAGAATATGACACCAAAATTTCATTGTCCTTGGATCATATTAACATATATAAATATGTGTTAAAATATTAGAAATCGTCATATGACGTTACAAGACGTCCATTTTCACAGAATATTTAAATCTATCGGAGATCTATATACTGACAAAATATCAACCTTCTGTCTCATTTAGGGACGATTTTATGAGCATTTATCAATTTGACGTCCTTGGTTTAATATTAAATTTTCTATAAATTGAATCTTGCATTCGCCATAGAACCTTGTGCTTTTCGAATTTTGAAAAACGGACACCGAGATGCACAACTAAAACTTAATATACATATTCTGTGAAAATTTGATAAAAATCGGTTTATTAATTATCGCTCTGGACCGCGTACAAACTTTTGTAGCAATTGCCAAGTGTGACGTCATAATGACGTCATAGGCATTTGAAAATTATAGAATTTTTTAATTACGCATATGAATAATATGCCATCGAAATTTCATTCTCCTAGGACGATAGCAACATATGAAAATCCTTGAGGAAGAAAAGAATAATAACTAGATGTCATTCGTGAAAACGAATGATAGGACTTTCTGCAAGCTGTGTTAATGCAAAAAGCAGGAGATAGAAGTTTCATGTAATGACTCACCTCTGGTAGTATTTCATGTTCATGCTGAACAATTGACATTATATTCCGAAATTAGTGCAAATGATAAGAACTAAGTATTAGTCTGTGACGTCACATGACGTCATATGATATCATAACTCTAAACATATGTAGAAATTCTGCAGAACTGCAAACTGTTTAAGTTTCAACTTTCTATCTCATCCTGAAGCTCTCTAATCCTAAAATGAAATTTTCGGTCCTATGTTCGAATCTTATTTCAGCCACAGAACTTCGGTCTTTCGGAATTTCGATTAGCTGACAGGATATGCACACCTAACTTTCAAGATGTACCATCTGTGAAAATTTGAAGAAAATCCGACCATAAATAGCGGCTGTAGAGCGTGAACACCATTTTTCACTATATTTAGCTCTGACGTCACATGACGTCATAGTGTGCTAAAGATGCTTTTGTTCAAAAGGGCATATTTTACTGTCATAACTCTGAAATTTTCGTTATTCTGAACAACTGGCATCATGTCAAAATCATTGCCCAAATATGAAAATTAAGAAGTATGCTTATGACGTCACAAGACGTCATATGACGTCAAGACTCAAGATATATGTAGAAATTCTGCAGAACTGCAAACTGTGTAAGTTTCAACTTTCTATCTCATCCTGAAGCTCTTTAATCCTAAAATGAAATTATCGGTCCTATGTTCGAATCTTATTTCAGCCACAGAACTTCGGTCTTTGGGAATTTCGGTTAGTTGACAGGATATGCACACCTGAGTTTCAAAATGTACCATCTGTGAAAATTTGAAGAAAATCCGACCATAAATGACGGCTGTAGAGCGTAAACACCATTTTTCACTATTTTTTGCTGTGACGTCATGTGACGTCATAGGGTGCTGAAGATGCTTTTCTTCAAAAGCGCATACTTTGCTTTCATAACTCTGAAATTTTCATTATTCTGAACAACTGGCATCATGTCGAAATCATTGCCCAAATATGAAAATTAAGAAGTATGCTTATGACGTCACATGACTTCATATGACGTCACGACTCAAAATTTTTGTAGAAATTCTGCAGAACTGCAAACTGTGTAAGTTTCAACTTTCCATCTCATCCTGAAGCTCTTTTATCCTAAAATGAAATTTTCGGTCCTATGTTCGAATCTTATTTCAGCCACAGAACTTCGGTCTTTCGGAATTTCGGTTAGCTGACAGGATATGCACACCTTTGATTCAAGATGTACCATCTGTGAAAATTTGAAGAAAATCCGACCATAAATGACGGCTGTAGAGCGCGAACACCTTTTTTCACTATTTTTAGCTGTGACGTCACATGACGTCATAGGGTACTGAAGATGCTTTTGTTCAAAAGCGCATACTTTCCTTTCATAACTCTGAAATTTTCATTATTCTGAACAACTGGCATCATGTCGAAATCATTGCCCTAAAATGAAAATTAAGAAGTATGCTTATGACGTCACATGACGTCATATGACGTCACGCCTCAAAATATTTGTAGAAATTCTGCAGAACTGCAAACTGTGTAAGTTTCAACTTTCTATCTCATCCTGAAGCTCTTTTATCCTAAAATGAAATTTTCGGTCCTATGTTCGAATCTTATTTCAGCCACAGAACTTCGGTCTTTCGGAATTTCGGTTAGCTGACAGGATATGCACACCTTTGATTCAAGATGTACCATCTGTAAAAATTTGAAGAAAATCCGACCATAAATGACGGCTGTAGAGCGCGAACACCATTTTTCACTATTTTTAGCTGTGACGTCATGTGACGTCATAGGGTGCTGAAAATCATTGAAATCAAAATTTCCTCACGTGACTAATAAGCCAAAAAAATTTCATCGTCCTAGGACTATTGCAACATATAAAAATAAGCGTTTAGTTAGGAAGAAGAAAATAATAATAATAATAACTAGATGTCATTCGTGAAAACGAATGATAGGACTTTCTGCAAGCTGTGTTAATGCAAAAAGCAGGAGATAGAAGTTTCATGTAATGACTCACCTCTGGTAGTATTTCATGTTCATGCTGAACAATTGACATTATATTCCGAAATCAGTGCAAATGATAAGATCTAAGTATTAGTCTGTGACGTAACATGATGTCATATGACGTAAGGACATGACTGCAAACTTGATTTCTAGTTTAAAGGTCCTATGTTCGAATCTTACTTCAGCCACAATACTTCGGTTTTTAGGAATTAAGGTTAGCTGACAAAATATTCACACCTTAGTTGCAAAATGTACCATCTGTAAAAATTTGAAGAAAATCTTATCATAAATGGCGGCTGTAGAGCGCGAATACCATTTTTCACTATTTTCAGCTCTGATGTCAGGTGACGTCATAGGGTGCTGAAAATACTGTTGCTCAAAAGCGCATACTTTACTGCAATAACTCTGAAATTTTCATTATTCTGAACAACTGGCATCATGTCGAAATCATTGCCCCAAATTAAAATTAAGTGGTATGCTTATGACGTCCTATGACGTCACGATTCAAAATATTTGTAGAAATGCTGCAGAACTGCAAACTGTGTAAGTTTCAACTTTCTATCTCATCCTGAAGTTCTTTAATCCTAAAATGAAATTTTCGGTCCTATGTTCGAGTCTTTTTTTCAGCAACAGAACTTCGGTTTTTCGGAATTTCGGTTAACTGACAGGATATGAACACATTAGTTTCAAGATGTACAATCTGTAAAAATTTGAAGAAAATCTGACCATAAATGGCGGCTGTAGAGCGTTAAAACCATTGTTCACTATTTTTAGCTCAGACGTCACATGACGTCATAGGGTGCTGAAGATGCTTTTGTTCAAAAGTACATACTTTGTTGTCATAACTCTGAAATTTTCATTATTCTGAACAACTGGCATTATGTCGAAATCATTGCTCTAAAATGAAAATTAAGAAGTATGCTTATGACGTCACATGACGACATTTGACGTCACGACTCTAAATATGTTAAGAAATTATGAAGAACTGCAAACTGTGTAAGTTTCAACTTTCTATTTCATCCTGAAGCTCTTTAATCCTAAAATGAAATTTTCGGTCCTATGTTCGAATCTTATTTCAGCCACAGAACTTCGGTATTTCGGAATTTCGGTTAGCTGACAGGATATGCACACCTTAGTTTCAAGATGTACAATCTGTGAAAATTTGAAGAAAATCCGACCATAAATGGCGGCTGTAGAGCGTGAACACCATTTTTCATTATTTTTAGCTCTGACGTCACATGACGTCAAAGGGTGCTGAAAATTCTTTTGTTCAAAAGCGTATACTTTACTTTCATAACTCTGAAATTTTCATTATTCTGAACAACTGGCATCATGTCGAAATCATTGCCCTAATATGAAAATTAAGAAGTATGCTTATGACGTCACATGACGTCATATGACGTCACGACTCAAAATATTTGTAGAAATTCTGTCGCACTACAAACTGTGTAAGTTTCAACTTTCTGTCTCATTCTGAAGCCCTTTAATCCTAAAATGAAATTTTCGGTCCTATGTTCGAATCTTATTTCAGCCACAGAACTTCGGTATTTCGGAATTTCGGTTAGCTGACAGGATATGCACACCTTAGTTTCAAGATGTACCATCTGTGAAAATTTGAAGAAAATCCGACCATAAATGACGGCTGTAGAGCGCAAACACCATTTTTCACTATTTTTAGCTGTGACGTCATGTGACGTCATAGGGTGCTAAAGATGCTTTTTTTCAAAAGCGCATACGTTAGTTTCATAACTCTGAAATTTTCATTATTCTGAACAACTGGCATCATGTCGAAATCATTGCCCTAATATGAAAATTAAGAAGTATGCTTATGACGTCACATGACGTCATATGACGTTCCGGCTCCAAAAATTTGTAGAAATTTTGCAGAACTGCAAACTGTGTAAGTTTCAACTTTCTATCTCATCCTGAAGCTCTTTAATCCTAAAATGAAATTTTCGGTCCTATGTTCGAATCTTATTTCAGCCACAGAACTTCGGTCTTTCGGAATTTCGGTTAGCTGACAGGATATGCACACCTTTGATTCAAGATGTACCATCTGTGAAAATTTGAAGAAAATCCGACCATAAATGACGGCTGTAGAGCGCGAACACCATTTTTCACTATTTTTAGCTGTGACGTCATGTGACGTCATAGGGTGCTGAAGATGCTTTTCTTCAAAAGCGCATACTTTACTTTCATAACTCTGAAATTTTCATTATTCTGAACAACTGGCATCATGTCAAAATCATTGCCCTAAAATGAAAATTAAGAAGTATGCTTATGACGTCACATGACGTCATATGACGTTCTGACTGAAAATATTTGTAGAAATGCTGCAGAACTGCAAACTGTGTAAGTTTCAACTTTCTATCTCATCCTGAAGCTCTTTAATCCTAAAATGAAATTTTCGGTCCTATGTTCGAATCTTATTTCAGCCACAGAACTTCGGTCTTTCGGAATTTCGGTTAGCTGACAGGATATGCACACCTTTGATTCAAGATGTACCATCTGTGAAAATTTGAAGAAAATCCGACCATAAATGACAGCTGTAGAGCGCGAACACCATTTTTCACTATTTTTAGCTGTGACGTCATGTGACGTCATAGGGTGCTGAAAATCATTGAAATCAAAATTTCCTCACGTGACTTATAAGCCATAAAAATTTCATCGTCCTAGGTCCATTGCAACATATTAAAATAAGCGTTTAGTTAGGAAGAAGAAAAGAATAATAATAATAATAATAACTAGATGTCATTCGTTTAAACGAATGATAGTGTCCAAATTCAACTTTCTATCTCCTCTATTTCTATATAAAATAGCACAAATAGAACACATTCTGTGAATTTTAATAAAAGTCCGCCCATATCTTGCACATGTAGTTTACATACAACATTTATACTATGTCATATGACATGAAAGAAAAATGAAACAGTGTTCAAATGTAAGTTTCTAACTTTCATCACACATAGAATTTCATCACTCCAGCTCAGTTGTAACCTTGTTTAATTTTAGCCTCATTAGGAAGAAGTATTGAATATTTGTATAGTGCTATATCCTTTCGACACCTGTAACGTAGTTAATCGTATTTAGCGATTTTGGCGTGTTTGGGCTT
This sequence comes from Solen grandis, assembly GCA_021229015.1. Classification (NCBI taxonomy): domain Eukaryota; kingdom Metazoa; phylum Mollusca; class Bivalvia; order Adapedonta; family Solenidae; genus Solen; species Solen grandis. Next base: position 45,679,804 of record CM037795.1, on the reverse strand, counting down.
CCGTAGTTTTGCCATAAATTCCTGGAATTTCGAACTATGGTGATATTTTGAAAGGTAACATCCCAGCCTACAAACTGATGCAATATGAATATCGTTAGCATAACAATGCAGTTTTTAGATGGTCTAAAATGTGGGGCTGCGTGTGAATTTTTCAAGGCTTGCAAACTGCTCGCTAGCTACATAGTGTTGCAAATACGGATTTTTGTCTTGTGCCGTTGTACATGTATTAACTTCAATGCTTATTTTGGAAACAGTCAACATTCGACAAAAAACAACAACAACAAAAAAAAAAAAAATCAAGATATAGCCCATCAATTGCAATTTGATTTTTTTTTTTTTTTTTTTTTTTTTTTTTAAGTCGTTGCGCAACTATTTTAGCTTGGTGACCCCTGCGCGTGACCTTTTCCATATTTTTATGATGCATGATTATGAAATATCTTATTCTCCATGTAACTTTCTTATATGAAGTCCAATTTCAATAAACTTGGTACCGTTAGAAAGCTCTTAAACGTTAGAAAGCTCTTAAAACATGCTACATTTTACATGCATAATTTATAAACTTATCTTCAGTCGTTTCTGAGATATTGACTGTTAAACCTCAAGAAAACAGCATATTATCAGCAAAATTAGCTTCATTTCATTTAGTTTTTTTGCTTATAACTTTGTATTGCGTAAACCAATTTTAATAAACTAAATATCTTTGGAAACGTCAATTATTCAGCTATGATTCGTATTCATACATATATTTACAAAAATCGATATTTATTGAGATATGGCTACATATATGCAGTAGGGGTGAAATCAAAATTTCCTCACGTGCCTAATAACCCATCAACATTTCATCGTCCTAGGACTATTGCAACATATTAAAATAAGCGTTTAGTTAGGAAGAAGAAAAGAATAATAATAATAAACAAATGACGTCACGTGACGTCATATGACGTTTATTTTCACATAATTGTTAAGACACCCAGAGACCTACTAACTGACAAAATTTCAACTTTCTATCTCAAATAGGACAGTTTTTATAAGCATTTAAATATTGACGTCATTGGTTCGAATCTTGGCCGCCATATATGCTTGGACTTTTCGAATTTTGAAAAACGGACACCGGTATACACAATTAGAACGTAATATACACATTCTGTGAAAATTTGATGAAAATCGGTTCATAAACAATGGCTCTGGACCGCGTACAAACTTTTGTTGCATATTTCAAGTGTGACGTCATATGACGTCATAGGCTTCTGAAAATCTTTGAAATCGAAATTACAGCATCTGAAGCATGCGGCATTAATTTTTCATTGCCCTTCATAAATTTCAAGATATAGAAATAATCTTGTTAGAATTAGAAATTCATTATCATATAATGACGTCACGTGACGTCATATGACATTTATTTTCACAAAATGTTTAAGACTCCCAGAGACCTATATACTGACCCAATATCATCTTTCTATCTCAAATAGGACCGATTTTATAAGAATTTGAAAATTTACGACCTTGGTTCGAATCTTGGAATCGCTATAGAACCTTGGACTTTTCGAATTTTGAAAAACGGACACCGGGATGCACAACTACAACTTAATATACACATTCTGTGAAAATTTGATGAAAATCGGTTCATAAACAATGGCTGTAGACCGCGTACAAACTTTTGTTGCATATTTCCAGTGTGACGTCATATGACGTCATAGGCATATGAAAATCATAGAAATCAAAATTTCAGCGTTTGAAGCATGTGTCTTTAAATTTTCATTGCCTTTCGACAATTTCAGAAATTTCTTGTTAATATTAGAAATACATTATCATATAATGACGTTTTTAAAAAAACTAAATATCAACTTTCTTTCTTAAATAGGACAGATTTTATAAGCATTTAAAAATTTCCGACCTTGGTTCGAATCTTGGATTCGCTATAGAACCATGGACTTTTCGAATTTTGAAAAACGGACACGGGGATGCACAACTACAACTTAATATACACAATCTGTGAAAATTTGATGAAAATCGGTTCACAAACAATGGCTGTAGACCGCGTACAAACTTTTGTAGCATATTTCAAATGTGACGTCATATGACGTCATACGCATATGAAAATCATAGAAATCAAAATTTCCTGACGTGGCTAATAAGTCATAAAAATTTCATCGTCCTAGGAGTATTGCAACATAGAAAAATAAGCGTTTAGTTAGGAAGAAAAAAAGAATAATAATAATAATAAGAAGAAGAATAAACAGTACAAACCCAATAGGACTTTCTGCCGAAAGGGCAGAAAGTCCTAATAACTAGATGTCATTCGTGAAAACGAATGATAGGACTTTCTGCAAGCTGTGTTAATGCAAAAAGCAGGAGATAGAAGTTTCATGTAATGACTCACCTCTGGTAGTATTTCATGTTCATGCTGAACAATTGACATTATATTCCGAAATTAGTGCAAATGATAAGAACTAAGTATTAGTCTGTGACGTCACATAGTCATATGATATCATAACTCTAAACATATGTAGAAATTCTAAAAACTGTTTAAGTTTCAACTTTCTATCTCATCCTGAAGCTCTCTAATCCTAAAATGAAATTTTCGGTCCTATGTTCGAATCTTATTTCAGCCACAGAACTTCGGTCTTTCGGAATTTCGATTAGCTGACAGGATATGCACACCTAACTTTCAAGATGTACCATCTGTGAAAATTTGAAGAAAATCCGACCATAAATAGCGGCTGTAGAGCGTGAACACCATTTTTCACTATATTTAGCTCTGACGTCACATGACGTCATAGTGTGCTAAAGATGCTTTTGTTCAAAAGGGCATATTTTACTGTCATAACTCTGAAATTTTCGTTATTCTGAACAACTGGCATCATGTCAAAATCATTGCCCAAATATAAAATTGAAGTATGCTTATGACGTCACAAGACGTCATATGACGTCAAGACTCAAGATATATGTAGAAATTCTGCAGAACTGCAAACTGTGTAAGTTTCAACTTTCTATCTCATCCTGAAGCTCTTTAATCCTAAAATGAAATTATCGGTCCTATGTTCGAATCTTATTTCAGCCACAGAACTTCGGTCTTTGGGAATTTCGGTTAGTTGACAGGATATGCACACCTGAGTTTCAAAATGTACCATCTGTGAAAATTTGAAGAAAATCCGACCATAAATGACGGCTGTAGAGCGTAAACACCATTTTTCACTATTTTTTGCTGTGACGTCATGTGACGTCATAGGGTGCTGAAGATGCTTTTCTTCAAAAGCGCATACTTTGCTTTCATAACTCTGAAATTTTCATTATTCTGAACAACTGGCATCATGTCGAAATCATTGCCCAAATATGAAAATTAAGAAGTATGCTTATGACGTCACATGACTTCATATGACGTCACGACTCAAAATTTTTGTAGAAATTCTGCAGAACTGCAAACTGTGTAAGTTTCAACTTTCCATCTCATCCTGAAGCTCTTTTATCCTAAAATGAAATTTTCGGTCCTATGTTCGAATCTTATTTCAGCCACAGAACTTCGGTCTTTCGGAATTTCGGTTAGTTGACAGGATATGCACACCTTTGATTCAAGATGTACCATCTGTGAAAATTTGAAGAAAATCCGACCATAAATGACGGCTGTAGAGCGCGAACACCTTTTTTCACTATTTTTAGCTGTGACGTCACATGACGTCATAGGGTACTGAAGATGCTTTTGTTCAAAAGCGCATACTTTCCTTTCATAACTCTGAAATTTTCATTATTCTGAACAACTGGCATCATGTCGAAATCATTGCCCTAAAATGAAAATTAAGAAGTATGCTTATGATGTCACATGACGTCATATGACGTCACGCCTCAAAATATTTGTAGAAATTCTGCAGAACTGCAAACTGTGTAAGTTTCAACTTTCTATCTCATCCTGAAGCTCTTTTATCCTAAAATGAAATTTTCGGTCCTATGTTCGAATCTTATTTCAGCCACAGAACTTCGGTCTTTCGGAATTTCAGTTAGCTGACAGGATATGCACACCTTTGATTCAAGATGTACCATCTGTGAAAATTTGAAGAAAATCCGACCATAAATGACGGCTGTAGAGCGCGAACACCATTTTTCACTATTTTTAGCTGTGACGTCATGTGACGTCATAGGGTGCTGAAAATCATTGAAATCAAAATTTCCTCACGTGACTAATAAGCCATAAAAATTTCATCGTCCTAGGACTATTGCAACATATAAAAATAAGCGTTTAGTTAGGAAGAAGAAAAGAATAATAATAACTAGATTTCATTCGTTGATACGAATGATAGGACTTTCTGCTACATTTGTCAAATACTTAAAAGCAAAAACAGTAAGAGGATATGAAATTGCATCCTTTAACTTGCTTTTGTATGGCCATAACTTAAATGAACTTTGAAAAATAAACCGTTTAACTTGGAGGAAATTGCAAAAGTAACTGAAAATCATTTTTTTATATCGATTTATTTAACTTGGACTATTTTTATAATCTATGTTACAAATCAAATTTATTTAAAACGCTTACAATTCGAATTCCATCCTGTAATGATGGCTGTAGACCGCGTACAAGAGTGTGTAGATAACGTCAAGTTTGATGTCACATGACATCATAGGCATAAGAAAATCAATGAAATGAAATATTAAGTATCTTAAATATATCAAGTAATTTTTTCATGCTCCTTGCAACTTTGCAACATATAGAAATTAACGCGTAGATATATTAACATTCTTTTTAAAAATTAATTAAAAAAAAATTTTTATGTTTTTGAAATTTAATTTAAATTCGAATTTGTAAAAGGACCCGGGATACACAACTAGAGCGTTACATATACATTCTTTGAAATTTGCTGAAAATCGGTACAAAAATAATGGCTGTACATCGCGTAAAACCTTTTTGTCCTGACGTCAAATCTGATGTGATATAACGTCAAATTAATATGAATTACATTGCATTTTAAAGCATTTCTAAAGTATATACCATAAGATTCATGGTCCTGGGAAGTTAACAACATATTAAATTTACGCGTATATATCAGAAATAATTTTTGACCTTATGACGTCATATGACGTCAAATGACGTTCATCTTCAGAGAATGTAAAGCACTCTTGGAGACTTATTTACTTTCCAAATATTAGATTTCTAACTCATCTGGAAACGATTTTATACGTATTTAAAATTTGACGCCAATGGTTCGAATATTGGATCCGCCATAAAACCTTTGCTTTGGAAGAACGGACACCGGGATGCTCAACTATAACCTAATATACACTTTCTTTATGAAAATCGGTTCATAAACAATGGCTGTAGACCGCGTACAAACTTTTGTAGCATCTGGCAAGTGTAACGTCATATGACGTCATAGGCATATGAAAACTGTAGAATTAAAAATATCAACATTTGAAGCAAAATGTCATATAATTTCCATTCCCATGGACCATTTTAAGAAATTTTCTTGTAAATATTAGAAATAGATTTTCATGTATTGACGTCATCTGACGTCACATGACGTTCATTTTCACAAAATCGTTCAGTCATCTATAATCCTACACAATGTTCAAATATCAATATTCTATCTCATATGGGACCGATTTTATAAGCATTTGAAAATTAACGACCTCGGTTCGAATCTTGGATTCTCCATAGAACCATGGTCTTTTAGAATTTTGAAAAACGGAAAGCGGGATGCACAACTAGATCTTAATATACACATTCTGTGAAAATTTGATGAACATCGGTTTATATGTAATGGCTGTAGACCGCGTACAAACTTTTGTAGAATATGTAAAGTGTGACGTCATATGACGTCATATGCTTATAAAAAATATTGAAATAGAAATTATATCGTGTGAAACATATGTCATTAAATTTTTATTGCACTTCGACCATTTCAACATATAGAAATAATCTTGTTAATGTTAGTAATATATTTTCATATAATGACGTCACGTGACGTCATATGATGCAAATTTTCAAATATTTTTCAGACTCCGAGAGACCTACATACTGACCAAATATCAACTTTCTATCTCAAAAGGACTGATTTTATAAGCATTTGAAAATTTACGACCTTGGTTCGAATCTTGGTTTCGCTATAGAACCTTGGCAATTTCGAATTTTGAGAAACGGACACCGGGATGCACAACTTAATATACACATTCTGTGAAAATTTGATGAAAATCGGTTCATAAATAATGGCTCTGGACCGCGTACAAACTTTTGTAGCTTATTTCACGTGTGACGTCATATGACGTCATAGAGATATGAAAATCATAGAAATCAAAATTACAGCGTTTGAAGCATGTGTCATTAAATTTTCATTGCCCTTCGACAATTTCAACATATAGAAATATTCTTGTTAATATTAGAAATACATTATCATATAATGACGTCACGTGACGTCATATGACATTTATTTTCACAAAATGTTTAAAACTTCTAGAGACCTATATACTGATAAAATATCAACTTTCTATCTTAAATAGGACAGAATTTATAAGCATTTAAAAATTTACGACCTTGGTTCGAATCTTGGATTCGCTATAGAACCATGGACTTTTCGAATTTTGAAAAACGGACACCGGCATGCACAACTAGAACTTAATATACACATTCTGTGAAAATTTGATGAAAATCGGTTCACAAACAATGGCTGTAGACTGCGTACAAGCTTTTGTAGCATATTTCAAATGTGACGTCATATGACGTCATAGGCATATGAAAATCATAAAATCAAAATTTCCTCACGTGACTAATAAGTCAAAAATTTCATCGTCCTAGGAGTTTAACATAAAAAATAAGCGTTTAGTTAGGAAAAAAAAAATATAATTCATAATATTAAGATTAATTCTGTTAGAAAGAATATATATTAAATTCTCTACCCTTTACTCTTTTATTTTTTTCGTATGGACTTCTTTTAGCTTTGATCTCACATGACGTCATAGGGTGCTGAAAATTCTTTTGTTCAAAAGCGCATACTCTACTGTCGTAACTCTGAAATTTTCATTATTCTTAACAACTGGCATCATGTCAAAATCATTACCCTTAAAATGAAAATTAAGAAGTATGCCTATGACGTCACATGACGTCATATGACGTCACGACTCAAAATATATGTAGAAATTCTGCAGAACTGCAAACTGTGTAAGTATCAACTTTCTATCTTATCCTGAAGCTCTTTCATCCTAAAATGAAATTTTCGGTCCTATGTTCGAATCTTACTTCAGCCACAGAACTTCGGTCTTTCGGAAATTCGGTTGGCTGACAGGATATGCACACCTTAGTTTCAAGATGTACCATCTGTGAAAATTTGAAGTAAATCCGACCATAAATGACGGCTGTAGAGCGCAAACACCATTTTTCACTATTTTTAGCTGTGGCGTCATGTGACGTCAAAGGGTGCTGAAGATGCTTTTATTCAAAAGCGCATACTTTACTGTCATAACTCTGAAATTTTCATTATTCTGAACAACTGGCATCATGTCGAAATCATTACCCTAAAATGAAAATTAAGAAGTATGCCTATGACGTCACATGACGTCATATGACGTCACGACTGAAAATATATGTTGAAATTCTGCAGAACTGCAAACTGTGTAAGTTTCAACTTTCTATCTCATCCTGAAGCTCTTTTATCCTATAATGAAATTTTCGGTCCTATGTTCGAATCTTATTTCAGCCACAGAACTTCGGTCTTTCGGAATTTTGGTTAGCTGACAGGATATGCACACCTTTGATTCAAAATGTACCATCTGTGAAAATTTGAAGAAAATCCGACCATAAATGACGGCTGTAGAGCGCGAACACCATTTTTCACTATTTTTAGCTGTGACATCATGTGACGTCTTAGGGTGCTGAAGATGCTTTTGTTCAAAAACGCATACTTTACTGTCATATCTCTGAAATTTTCATTACTCTGAACAACTGGCATCATGTCGAAATCATTGCCCGAAAATGAAAATTTAGAAGTATGCCTATGAAGTCACATGACGTCATATGACGTCACCACTCAAAATATATGTAGAAATTCTGCAGAACTGCAAACTGTGTAAGTTTCAACTTTCTATCCATCCTGAAGCTCTTTAATCCTTAAATGAAATTTTCGGTCCTATGTTCGAATCTTATTTCAGCCACAGAACTTCGGTCTTTCGGAATTTAGGTTAGCTGACAGGATATGCACACCTTTGATTCAAGATGTACCATCTGTGAAAATTTGAAGAAAATCCGACCATAAATGACGGCTGTAGAGCGCGAACACCATTTTTCACTATTTTTAGCTGTGACATCATATGACGTCATAGGGTGCTGAAAATCATTGAAATCAAAATTTCCTCACGTGACTAATACGCCATAAAAATTTCATCGTCCTAGGACTATTGCAACATATAAAAATAAGCGTTTAGTTAGGAAGAAGAAAAGAATAATAATAATAATAAAAACATAACAAACCCAATAGGACTTTCTGCTTTAGGCAAAAGTCCTAATAAGAGAGAAGAAGATTAAACAGTACAACCCATAGGACTTTCTGCTTTAGGCAGAAAGTCCTAACTAGATGTCATTCGTGAAAACGAATGATAGGACTTTCTGCAAGCTGTGTTAATGCAAAAAGCAGGAGATAGAAGTTTCATGTAATGACTCACCTCTGGTAGTATTTCATGTTCATGCTGAACAATTGACATTGTATTCCGAAATTAGTGCAAATGATAAGAACTAAGCATTAGTCTGTGACGTAACATGATGTCATATGACGTCAGGACATGACTGCAAACTTGATTTCTAGTTTGAAGGTCCTATGTTCGAATCTTACTTCAGCCACAATACTTCGGTTTTTCGGAATTAAGGTTAGCTGACAAAATATTCACACCTTAATTTCAAGATGTACCATCTGTAAAAATTAGAAGAAAATCCGACCATAAATGGCGGCTGTAGAGCGTGAAAACCATTTTTCACTATTTTTAGCTCTGACGTCACATGACGTCATAGGGTGCTGAAAATTATTATGTTCAAAAGCGTATACTTTACTGTCATAACTCTGAAATTTTCATTATTCTGAACAACTGGCATCATGTCGAAATCATTGAACTAAAATAAAATTTAAGAAGTATGCTTATGACGTTACATGACGTCCTTTGACGTCACGACTCAAAATATGTGTAGAAATTCTGCAGAACTGAAAACTTTGTAAGTTTCAACTTTCTATCTCATCCTGAAGCTCTTTAATCCTAAAATGAAATTTTTGGTCCTATGTTCGAATCTTATTAAAGCCACAGAACTTCGGTCTTTCGGAACTACGGTTAGCTGAAAGGATATGCACACCTTAGTTTCAAGATGTACCATCTGTGAAAATTTGAAGAAAATTTGACCATAAATGGCGGCTGTAGAGCGTGAAAACCATTTTTCACTATTTTTAGCCCTGACGTCACATGACGTCAAAGGGTGCTGAAGATGCTTTTGTTCAAAAGAACATACATTACTGTCATAACTCTGAAATTTTCATTATTCTGAACAACTGGCATCATGTCGAAATCATTAGCATTAAATGAAAATTTAGACGTATGCTTATGACGTCACATGACGTCATTTGACGTCACGACTCAAAACAGATGTAGAAATTCTACAGAACTGCAAACTTTGTAAGTTTCAACTTTCTATCTCATCCTGAAGCTCTTTTATCCTAAAATGAAATTTTCGGTCCTATGTACGAATCTTATTTCAGCCACAGAACTTCGGTCTTTCGGAATTTCGGTTAGCTGACAGGATATGCACACCTTAGTTTAAAGATGTACCATATGTGAAAATTTGATGAAAATCCGACCATAAATGACGGCTGTAGAGCGCGAACACTATTTATTACTATTTTTAGCTGTGACGTCAGGTGACGTCATAGGGTGCTGAAGATGCGTTTGTTCAAAAGCGCATACATTACTGTCATAACTCTGAAATTTTAATTATTCTGAACAACTGGCAACATGTCGAAATCATTGCCCTAAAATGAAAATTAAGAAATATGCTATTGGTGTCATATGACGTCATATGACGTCACGACTCAAAATATGTATAGAAATTCTGTAGAACTGCAAACTGTGTAAGTTTCAACTTTCTATCTCATCCTGAAGCTCTTTAATCCTAAAATGAAATTTTTGGTCCTATGTTCGAATCTTATTTCAGCCACAGAACTTCGGTCTTTCGGAACTTCGGTTAGCTGACAGGATATGCACACCTTAGTTTCATGATGTACCATCTGTGAAAATTTGAAGAAAATCCGACCATAAATGACGGCTGTAGAGCGCAAACACCATTTTCCACTATTTTTTGCTGTGACGTCATGTGACGTCATAGGGTGCTGAAGATGCTTTTTTTCAAAAGATCATACTTTACTTTTATAACTCTGAAATTTTAATTATTCTGAACAACTGGCATCATGTCGAAATCATTGCTCTAAAATGAAAATTTAGAAGTATGCTTATGACGTCACATGACGTCATTTGACATCAAGACTCAAAATTTGTATAGAAATTCTGCAGAACTGCAAACTGTGTAAGTTTCAACTTTCTATCTCATCCTGAAGCTCTTTGATCCTAAAATGAAATTTTTGGTCCTATTTTTCGTTTCTTATTTCAGCCACAGAACTTCGGTCTTTCGGAATTTCAGTTAGCTGACAGGATATGCACACCTTTGACTCAAGCTGTACCATCTGTGAAAAATTTGAAGAAAATCCGACCATAAATGACGGCTGTAGAGCGCGAACACCATTTTTCACTATTTTTAGCCCTGACGTCACATGACGTCATAGGGTGCTGAAGATGCTTTTGTTCAAAAGCGCATACTTTACTTTCATAACTCTGAAATTTTAAGTATTCTGAACAACTGGCATCATGTCGAAATCATTGCCCTAAAATGAAATTTAAGAAGTATGCTGATGACGTCACATGACGTCATATGACGTCACGACTCAAAATATTTGTAGAAATTCTGCAGAACTGCAAACTGTGTAAGTTTCAACTTTCTATCTCATCCTGAAGCTCTTTTATCCTAAAATGAAATTTTCGGTCTTATGTTCGAATCTTATTTCAGCCACAGAACTTCGGTCTTTCAAAATTTCGGTTAGCTGACAGGATATGCACACCTTTGATTCAAGATGTACCATCTGTGAAAATTTGAAGAAAATCCGACCATAAATGACGGCTGTAGAGCGCGAACACCTTTTTTCACTATTTTTAGCTGTGACGTCATGTGACGTCATAGGGTGCTAAAAATCATTGAAATCAAAATTTCCTCACGTGACTAATAAGCCATAAAAATTTCATCGTCCTAGGACTATTGCAACATATAAAAATAAGCGTTTAGTTGGGAAGAAGAAAAGAATAATAATAATAATAAACATAACAAACCCAATAGGACTTTCTGCTTTAGGCAGAAAGTCCTAATAATAAACATAACAAACCCAATAGGACTTTCTGCCGAAAGGGCAGAAAGTCCTAATAAACACAACAAACCCAATAGGACTTTCTGCTTTAGGCAGAAAGTCCTAATAATAATAATAACTAGATGTCATTCGTCTGAACGAATGATAGGACTTTCTGCAAACCTGTGTTAATGCAAAAAGCAGGAGATAGAAGTTTCATGTAATGACTCACCTCTGGTAGTATTTCATGTTCATGCTGAACAAATGACATTATATTCCGCGGAAAATAAGCGAAGAAAAAAGAAATAAGTAGTAGTAGTGCGCTTATGACGTCATATGACGTCTCGACATAAAATTATTAAGAAATTATGCAGAACTGCAAACTGTGTAAGTTTCAACTTTCTATCTCATCCCGAAGTTCTTTAACCTTAAAATGAAATTTTGGGTCCTATGTTCGAATCTTACTTCAGCCACAATACTTCGGTTTTTCGGAATTAAGGTTAGTTGACAAAATATTCACACCTTAGTTTCAAGATGTATCATCTGTAAAACTTTGAAGAAAATCTGATCATAAATGGCGGCTGTAGAGCGCGAACACCATTTTTCACTATTTTTAGCTCTGACGTCATGTAACGTCATAGGGTGCTGACAATCATTGAAATCAAAATTTCCTCACGTGACTAATAACCCATAAAAATTTCATCGTCCTAGGACTATTGCAACATATTAAAATAAGCGTTTAGTTAGGAAGAAGAAAAGAATAATAATAATAAAAAAATGACGTCACGTGACGTCATATGACGTTTATTTTCACATAATTGTTAATACACCCAGAGACCTACTAACTGACAAAATTTCAACTTTCTATCTCAAATAGGACAGTTTTTATAAGCATTGAAAAATTGACGTCCTTGGTTAGAATCTTGGATCCGCCATAGATGCTTGGACTTTTCGAATTTTGAAAAAACGGACACCGGTATACACAATAGAACGTAATATACACATTCTGTGAAAATTTGATGAAAATCGGCCCATTAATAATGGCTCTGGACCGTGTACAAACTTTCGTAGTCAATTTCAAATGTGACGTTATATGACGTCAAAGGCTTCTGAAAAAACATTGAAATCGAAATACCAGCGTCTGAATCATTTGTCCTTAAATTTTCATAGCCCTTCGACAATTTCAACATATAGAAATACTCTTGTTAATATTAGAAATACATTATCATATAATGACGTCACGTGACGTCATATGACGTTTATTTTCACAAAATGTTTAAGACACTTAGAGACCTATATACTTACCAAATATCACTTTTCTATCTCAAATAGGACCGATTTTATAAGCATTTAAAAATTTACGACCTTGGTTCGAATCTTGGAATCGCAATAGAACCCTTTGGGCTTTTCGAATTTTGAAAAAGAGACACCGGGATGCACAACTAGAACTTAATATACACATTCTGTGAAATTTGATGAAAATCGGTTCATAAACAATAGCTGTAGACCGCGTACAAACTTTTGTTGCATATTTAAAGTGTGACGTCATATGACGTCATAGGCATATGAAAATCATAGAAATCAAAATTTCCTAACGTGACTAATAAGTCATAAAAATTTCATCGTCCTAGGAGTATTGCAACATAGAAAAAATAAGCGTTTAGTTAGGAAGAAAAAAAGAATAATAAGAAGAAGCAGAAGAAGAAGAAGAATAAACAGTACAAACCCAATAGGACTTTCTGCCGAAAGGGCAGAAAGTCCTAATAATAATAATAAGAAAAATAAACATAACAAACCCTATACGTTTTCCGCAGGTTTGCGGAAAAAGCCGTAAATAGTGTAACGCTTAGGTTTGAACGTTGGGTTTTTTTGTAATATAATTGTTCACCATAAGAATTTCAATCATCTGTTCTATTTAATGCGTTTAATAAACAGATGAGGCCTCTGATTTATTGTTAAACTATGTGTTTTGCTACCTTGTTTTGGTTTTACATCCCATCGACAGTAATTCAGTCATTTGGAGACGAAGTCTCAAGGGGTTTATGTTTTGCTTTATCACAGCGATATAACATCATAGACAATATGCAAGAATCTAATTCATTATATCTAGGTCAACCAGTCCTGAGCGCCAAACAAAGTAGATATACCGATACCGTTTTTTATGACTTTGTACAGGAATAGAAGACATGCTCTTGGGTTTAAACAGGGCGAACGCTCAAAACCTAAACCCGGGTTTAAAGATTCAAATTATATGCCATAGAAAAATGATAAAGTAAACCCTTACATTCGTCAAAGAATAGTGTCATGAAAATATATCAAGAACTAAGTGTTTTTATCTTTTTTTAACGACAAGTACATTTTAATTCTTCAAATAATAATAAGAAGTGTCTTAAGAATGTGCACTGGATTCTGGCTTTGTATAAAAAAATCGCTTTTTTTAATTACATTTGATGATTTAAGCTATGCATTTAAATGAAATTTGTCGATTTTGTTTTTGTAATGACCTCTTATGAATAAAATGAATATGACCTGTTTTGGTTTAACACAATTTTAAAGAGAAAACTGTATTTTATTTTATTTTTAATTGTAAAAAAGTAAAGGGTTATGGTGAGATGTTTATCTGCGGCAAAATCGTCTTTTAATGTATCTAGACAATGAGTATTTTGAAAATCTTTGGTTTGGCTTATATCTGATTAAGGGATGACAATCTTTTATTTGATAGAATGTATTGAAATTTTAGCCTTTGGGAGTAAGCTTTCTTTTAAAACTAAACCTTCCCTTTTTAATTATAAACTATCTGAGAGTCCCCCTATGTGTTTGAAGACATGAATAGACTATTATTTGTAAAAGGGACAAGAAATGCTGAAAAAATCTTTTGGGCTGACTTACCTTCCTCTTACGCCCTAGAATTTACAGTAATAAACGAATGCATCTACAGAATCATTTTAATTGTTCGTCAAATGTAACGGTATTGAGTTGTTATTTTTTTAATTTGTCAACTTGAGTTTATTACAAAGGGCAAGAGGTGTAAAGATTCAAAAATGGAGCAAAATCACTCCCCTAAGGAGCAAGAAGAAAGTGCTTTGATCAGGTAATTATCATTTACAGGTATGTTAGAACATGGCTGTGACATCATGGTACACAAAAATATTTCATTTGTACATTTAACGTTAAGTTTAGGGACTTCTTTTTGGACTCTGTAGTGAACAAAAATTCTTCCCTGAAGACGTAGCCAACTTTTTGCATACATGATCTCTTACTTACCCTCTACAAATATTGCTGAAAATTATCCGATGTCGAAAAAATATTGAACCATTTGAGATTCTAACACAAATGCGGCATGTCACTTCTACTGAAGAAACTCAATGATGATATTTCTAGGGTACTTTAAATGTTTGATAAAAAACTTTTTCATTCAAAAGAATTTAATATATAAGAATTATTGCATTCTAACATACATATTTTTATTGAATTTCAAAAAATATAATCGCTTTAATATGTTTTTTTCAATGCGGGCACAGAAATTTTAAATTTGTTTCTAAATAAACCTCTTCTATTAATTAATTCAAAGTTAAACGGGATGTAAAGGACTAGTATTTTTTTTATATCCAATTACTACTGAACTTGTATTTTACAGCAGTTTTGGATGGGAAATCGTAGAATCGAAAAGGGAAGATGGAGTCAAGAACAAGAACTGAAGTCAAGGGAAAAGCAAAAAGGGAAAATGCCCCGGGAGGTGAAAATAAACGCCCTCTGTCTTTTGGTGAAGAAGTTTTTTCAAAGTGTGGTTTTGGAAAGACGCGTTCTATTAATCATTTTAATAAATTTTCCCAACTCTCTTTCTTTATAGAAAAAAAAAGGGCCCAAAGAGGTTGCAATTCCTTAATTAAAAATTCCATATAATTACATGGTAAAAATACTTATTTTTACCCATTTTTTCCATTTTCTATCTAATACCATGAAATTTTTTTCTCAATAGTTCCGAAAGACAGGCCATTAATCAATGACAAAGGAGCGGGAGAAAGACTGAAGTCTAGATTGAAAATGTGAGAAGCAAATAAAGATGCATCGAGAAAGGGGAAAGACAGCCCCCCATAACCCCTTTAAAAAAGAAATTTTTTTTTCGTATTGTGGTTTTTTTTATTTTTTGTCGTTAACTAAAGGGAAATTTAATTTATAAGGGGAGGGAATTTTATTATTTTTTTAAAAATCTTCTGTATACTAAATTGAAAACCCTTCTTTAGTTTGTGTATTAAGATAAAAATTTAAGCTTCGGAATACACGTTTTTAAACCCTTGAAAAAAGTATTTATTAAAGTAAAACCTGTTTAAAAGGTAATTCAAGTGATATTGAAATGTTTCCCCTTTTTTTTTAAGGGGGTGTTATCAAAGTTTCAGTAAACTATAAAATCAAAAGCAGGATCCAATCACTGGCCTTTTTTTACAATTGGGGTTTTTAAGATTAGCACTAAAAAATGTTTGACTCTATTGCAATATATATCTAAATCTACGATAAATTCAAAAAAAAACAAAAAAACTTAAATTAGTTTAAATTTTGTGACGCAAAAGGGCAGCCCGATATTTTCATAACAGGCTAGAAAAGAAGGCAAAGTTTGGAACGGAGAATCAAAATTTAAGTCCCGCTGGAGAAAGCTACGGCAAAAGAAAAGCATATAGAAGGGGTGTAGTGAGTACTTACCCTCCCCTGGGCATATATATAAACCATTGCCAATGGGGAAAAAGATTTTATTTGCGAATCACGTGGTAGTAAAAGTAAGGATGGATTGTTAAAAGAAAAAAAGCGAATAAAACATATCTTCTTCACAATGGCTAAACTTTAGCAAATGTAGGCCACCAGTGAAATTTGGGATATCTACTGAAAGATTCTACATGCCGATTTGGGGTAGTTAAATTTTATTATAGACTTTTTGGACGGGTTTTTCTGTCCATCGCGAAACGGTTTCTAAAAGGGGAGATGGGTGAACGAACCCAGTCTAAAATTTTTGAAAATTGGGATTAGTATCGCTATTTTTCTATTTTCAATTTGTTTCTTTTGTGGGGTTTTGTTTCTGGATACTTTTTTTGCTAGTGAAAAGTTTTTCTATTTAAAATAAATGTATACGTTTGCGATGTTAAGATACCTTCGTGAATGACTGATTAATATTGGCATTAGTTTTTCCTGAGGGGTGGGTGGGGTATGACTTAAGGCCAATCAGAATAGTATCCCTTGTTTTATATATAGTGATTTAGGACTCCGCTTTCGTGCCAGATCCCTTCGTATGGTATAGGTGTTCCTTCTGAACCGCAACTCAATCATTACTGGTGTTATTGCAAATCATGTTGTGTTTTTCAAATGCTTAAATCAATATTCCACCCCCTTAAACCATTAATTCGAATTAATATTTAAACTACAGTAGCATACAATTAATTATGAATTCATTAGATTGATTCAGGAGTTGTGATGTCATTGTCCCTTTCTGGAATAGAACAAAAATAGAAAAAAAACTAGTTGTATCTTATCTGCTTTTATACTTGAATATGTTATAAGACAATAGTTACAACTGTATATAAGTACATTAAAGGTTTGAAATCCAATGTGTAGTTGATAGGTGAAAACAAATCTCGATTATTAGACATGTTGTATAACTTGACATATGCGTTTTAATACAGTTACTTGAAAAACTATTTCTTCTTCATTTCGAATTACGTTCTCGGAAGCGGGAGGTCGTGGGTTCGATCTCTGGCCGCGACATACCAAAGTTGTAATCAGTGGTACTGTTATAGCTCGCTTGCTTGGAGCTCAGCACATAAGGGTAGTTGCAGGACTGGTTGGCCCGGGTTCAGGACAATGTGACTGTGTGTGGTATCATGCCACCTGTCAACGGCTTGATTACTGCAGTGTGCAGCACTATATCTGTCTCAAGTAGACAAATGACTGAAATACTGTCGGTGGGACGTTAAACCTAACAGACAAACAAACATTTCGAATTATATATTGCAAAACAATAGTTTCAGAAATATTTATATCACATAAATCACATCAAAACCAGCAACAACAAAAACAAACCTAATCTACCTAACCTACGTAGAATATCGAACAGCCGTTGCATATGTTGTAACTAAGAGAAATCCCATTTTGCAATACACTGTGTTGAATGAATTGAATGTTCCCTTTTTTAATTCTTAAATATATACATTTTTTATCATATCATAATTCTAAACATTGTTTTTGTTGTTTTTAGGTAAAAATCAAATAATTGTTATGCATTTTTCAATGCAAAATAAAATTCATTTCGAAAGAAAATTAATATAAGCTCCTGTAAAGCACATCTAATCACTTCCTATCATTCAGTTCAAAGTGAAACGTGATCTGTAAGACAACTCAGTTATTGATATCTTTACACGATAAAATATATGTTTCTTATAGACAGGTCTTAAGACCAGAGACAGGGGAGTCGCTGATAAAATAACTGAACGCAAGGCTGGAGAAAGCTGAGAAGCAAATAAAAGATGCATTGGGAAGGTGAGAAGTACAGTACCGACAACCCATGGATGAACTACTTTCTTTTTATTCAAATTGTGGTTTCTGAGTCAGTCAAACTTAATTTTAAGTTATTTTAATAAATATCTTGACGTGTGCTGTTACCTGAAGGAAAATTAACTTTTAAGTGGAGGAATGAACATGATTTTATAAAACTCATATCTATTTACTTTATTTCTCCTTGGTTTCATAAAGTTTATTATTTATTTCCTCTACCTTAATAAGCTGGTCGCGCTATGAGACTGAAATTCTGACCGCAGCGACGATAAACACAACAAACAAAACTTAGATTTCTTATTGAATGCAGCGAAAGCCAAACTGGTTTTTTTTTAAACTGGCTTGACTGGAATGTCCAAAGTTCGGAATCATAAATTCGAAAACTAAAGTCCAAGCCGGAGAAAGCTAAGAAGGCAAACGGAAGAGGCACGTAGAAGGTGAATAGTACTATAACAACCCTAGACCATGGAGAATATATCATTAAACAACTAGTGTCGGAGAAAGGAGTTGGTGTCAGAATTACAAGAGCTTAAGTCCAAGCTGGAAATAGCTGAGGAGCAAAAAGAAGATGCATTGAGAGGTGTGTATTATAGTATCACCCATATCTCATCGTTGAATATATTTTGTGTTCAACATTGTGGTTCCTGAGACTATCCGATTTAATTTCGAAGATTCTAAATAGTAGACGTATATCGTTTACTGACAGAAAGATAACTTAACACTTTTTGTGATGAAGTGGTTTTGGGGTGAATCTGAAAAATGTTTTTTTTTAAACTGTTACATGGTGAAGGTTTTCTATTCAAAAATTATTTTTAATTCGAACCAAATGCAATGTGTCGTTGAAGTTTCCCTCACCCGTAA
>CM037795.1:45621552-45660904 GCA_021229015.1 Solen grandis | reverse complement strand
TTGTTTTAAAAGGATCAAACTTTGGACTGTGGACATTTGATCAAATGAATCCCCATCTTCAAAAACCCAAACACCAATGTGGCTTTTCTCACCTCGGAGCTATGCCGTTCACAAAAAAGGGTTAGAAAAAAAAAACAGAAGAAGAATAGGGTTTTTGCACTGCGATGCGAAAACCTAATAATAAAAAAAAATCAAAGAAGAAGAACAATTTGTTTTTTCGCCCTGCGAGGCGAAAACCTAATAAAAAATCATTTAAAAGAAAGACAACGATTTAAAAAAAAACACTCTTTCCAAAGTTGGCAGTCGCATGACAAGTTTAATCATTTGCTTTCGCCACATATTTGATTCATATCCGTTACACGCCAGTCGACACAATTCAATTTCATTTTGTACATGCATCATTCTTGCATGCAACATCTTCTTCATTTACTCGATTAATAATGTCATCAAAATATACCTCCAGTCGTTTGTTATCACTTAATGTAAGACAGTCATGATCAGTTTGTGATAAGCGACCAGTTTGACATCCATCACAGTTTTGTGAACCGACTCGCATTACTGTGAATACTCTTCAGCATATAAAAAGTCGAAACACCACTTCAGCTTGGAATTTATCAGAACACTGCAAATAATTGTCACTCTTTTTTCAAGTTATGTCTTGTCTGTTAGACAGTTTGTTGACGTTTATGCATTATGGATGAATTACATCAGTTTTTTATCTGAACAACCAGTCATTTTAGATAGATACAATCTGGAGACAATGTTCCCGTGTTCGATATCGCCTTTTTTCCCTGAGACAAAATTACATTAAGAGTAGTATATATCAATGGGATGGCGAGAAAATCGAGGCAGAGGTACTAAATGAAGGCAAAGCTAAAGAAAGTCATTAATTAGGACAATGGCCTATTTTTTAGGGTATGACATAATCCCCGACCTCACCCCTTTAACGAGGTCACGTGACATTTAAAAAACCACAATATTTATTTTTAATTGTCTCCATAAACAATTAGGCAATGACCTATTGTTTCGGGTATGATATAATCCCCTTATCCACCCCTTTAACGAGGTCACGGTCTATCATTTCGAGGATGAGTAAACCGCAACATTTATTTTTTTATAAATCGTATTGTTATCGGGACAATTAATCAACTACGTCATTCACCGCAAAAACGCGATTGAAACAATCAAATCGGGCTGCAGCCCTCACCGCTCCCTTAAACGAGGTCACGTGACTCCTACCCCACCCTTGAACGAGGTCGGGCGGCTATTGTTTTCGGGAATGAAAGAAAAAGCAATATTTATCGATATAATATCGTATTGTTTTTTCGGGACAATTAATGAACACGTCATCGATTTGCTATTATCGCAGAAGCATTGAATGAGCGACGTTAAATAATGAGTATTGTCTTTCGAAAATAACGTATTTACTTTCTGAACAATTAAACGACGCTATCCGGAATACCTCGCCCCGTATAACGGACACATTCCCACGCGCGAGAGAAGATTTCTTCATCATTAATTAGCGGTAACTGACCACTTAAACATTCTGTAAACATAATCAAACCCCGTAACACCCGTATCAAATCGGTTATCACCTATTATTGACCTAAGGCCTTACGAATCGCGGACTACATGAATGTTAACCACTGTCTCACCCGTCCTCGGACGTATTTTTTCTGTTTGGATGAAGTCGAACATTCAAATCCCCCCTCTATACGTTTTAAATGCTCTTTTTTCTACCATTTCTGTCTTTTCGTCATATTTCTCGTAATACGCGTGTCAGTGCGTAGTTTTGACAATCGGTGTGAAACGATTTTCACCTTTCATGTCTAAATTCTTTAATCCAACCAACACCCGCAGCGGTATTTGATCCGCGGCGAGTTAATCTGGCTTATCTAGCGACGATAACGGGTTTTAGCGGTTTTTCATAAGGCTAGATAGTCGCTTTTTGCTTTGACCTACGCTGCGTTTTTTACTTTTACCGTGTAAGTCGGGAAAGTTATTTATTTTATTTTTTTATTTTTTTATTTATAAAACGTAACGCGTATACAGCATTGGTTATTCTTTGTTTAACACGAGTATTATAGTTTGTTGTAGTAGAACAGATACGAAACGCATATATTTCAGGCGGTTATAACGCTATTACAAGTTATAATTTATTCAATAAATGCATGCAATGGTATTATTTGTTGCGTTATTGTCGGAAACGTTTATATGTTGTTCAATTAAATGCATGTACTGTATATTATTTGTTGCGTCATTGTCGGACACGTTATATGTTGTTCAATAAATGCATGCACTGTGTATTATTTGTTGCGTTATTGTCGGGTGTCATTTAATTATTTCTTTGAGAGTATATTGATACCTTATGTCAATCCCACTTTATATGTTCTTGTTCGATAAAAGTTATATTCAGAAATAACAAAATATTTTTTTCGCTCTCTCTCTCTTGGCGCATTTTTTTAGTATTCACGCATTATCGCTGAATTATTTCTTACTTCGTTTTTTCTCTCTCTCGGCAATGTTATTCGTAGGTAT
Organism: Solen grandis; assembly: GCA_021229015.1. Lineage (NCBI taxonomy): Eukaryota > Metazoa > Mollusca > Bivalvia > Adapedonta > Solenidae > Solen > Solen grandis. Next base: position 45,658,366 of record CM037795.1, on the reverse strand, counting down.
TAAATTTGAATTCTAGTAAATAAGGCGGAACTACGCGAGTAAAATGAAAACATAAATCAAAGAAAAGTTAAATACATCATCCTATCATTAGTTTTTCGGCATTTTAAAAAACATTCTATTTCCACGCTTTCTCACGAGTCCAATACCGCGCCCGTTTTATACAGCATTGTTGCGTCCCAAAAAATAGAGGGGATTATATTTTATCCTTACGAAGTTCGCCGAGCCCATAACTGACTTCTAACGGTCAGAATTTAAATCAAAAACCCAATCAATTTGGTTAATTACAATGTTATTCGTTATCCACCATTAGATCGATTAATCGATATAAAAATTAGCGCCTATCAAGAGCGGAGCGTCATTCAGCCAGTTTTACCCTGGGGGAACACATCATTTATATCGCTCTGTGAGAAACGAGGTAAAATATGCCCAAACTTTAGTAATATTGTAGTTTTTTATAATTATTTGAACGAAATATCTTTATTTTCCCAGGTGCTTATATTCCCTTCGAGCGTACGTTATTTTCTCTTGTGAAAATAGTCTCAAGAATAAATGATTTTATATCGCAATTTCTTTTTACAGAACATTCTCTTTATTCAATACTTAAACATACACACGCATACGAAGGTGCAAGTGGTTTAATGAGTGATAAATTCCTTTGTAGTTAATAAAGAGTATTTGGGGAATTTTAAAAATTGCCAAAACAAATTTGTTTATCTTATTTTAAGTTTTGTCAAGATGGTTATTGAAAATGCTATATGATACGATTTGAAAAATGCGATATATCAATTTGAAAAAAAAAATAATCATTCAGTTCATCAACTCGACCCTTTGTCTTAAATTTGCACACCCAGTCGCATTCTGTAGTAAATCGCGTGAATAAAAACATTTTTTCTCAATTTTACATGATATAAAAATTTTCACGTGAAAGAGGATAGAAAAACGGGGTTGCTTTATTTTTCTTCCATGGGAAGGAAATCTATAGTCATTCATTAAATTTTGAATTTCAGTTTCGTTCCCTGCGGAGAGTTACCCCGCTTAGTATCTGTTTGCCTTTTAATGATACTACGATGAGCGGACCAATCGAAAGTGACGTGATAGCAAAACCGCCTTTTATCCCCCCTTTTATTTACGTGATGCCGCCATTTTTTGGGCCTTTTTGTAGTTGCGGTGGGGCGGGGTTTAAATTACGGCTTCGTGTTGCCCCGTTTAAAAAAACATGTCAGCCAAAATTAAATTAGCCCTATTTAAGCCCTTGTTTTCTTGTTTCTTTCCCTGTGTCTATGTTTTAAAGAAAAAAGAAAAACTTAAGAAATTTTTGATTGGGAGAGAAATGTTAAACCCACCAATCATTTTTGCCCCTTTTGTACTCAAAGGGTTATCCCTTCCATATAAATGCTGAAAAAACAGCTTTACTTATACTTCATTTTTTAAAATGCCGGGAAAGGAATTTTGGTAGGCTAAAATTTTGTTAAAAAAAATTATTCTATTGCGCATTTACACACTTTGAAATGGGGCGATTTTCTTTTATTATTTAGAAAATGACGGGTTATTGAAAAAACTGGTCGGGGAAGAAGTCGAAGATAATATTGATATAAGGTTTCACTTCATAAATTTTTGCCCCGGGTATCGCGGAATGTACGATGTTGCAAGTTAATCAAAAATATCAGAGTTTCGATTTCTTCTCCAAAGAGATTATTCAAATAAAGGTGGAGGCCATTTAAAGGGGAAAAATTTAAATTTAAAAAAAAAACACAAATATATATTAATTACTGTTTTAATACTTGTAATATCAATCGAGACACGACGATTCCGTGTCACCCAAAAATCGTTTTTTTTCCCCCAAAAATAATTTCGCAGAAGAACTAAAAAAAGGAAAAAAATTTTTTAATACGCTATAAAGTTTTAAAAATTGAAAATAAAGAAATTTTTTTTTATTTTTTTTCGCATATTTTACAACGATGTCACTAAAAAAATCTGATATCCCCTTATTTTTTCTATTTTTCTTTATTTTCTTTAAATGATGGCTCTTTTATATTAAAATGATATAAAAATTTTATTACTTTTATATTCCTTTTAATTACGACATGTGTCTTTCTAACAGGGTAGATTATTAAAAAGTATGATTTTTATCACGGTAGTTTCTTTAATGATAATTTTTTTGTCATCTTTTTTTATAGTTTTTATGCCAACCCAAGGTGAGTAAGTGCCGTTCTTCCCTCCGTCAACTTTCCTTGTCCGGGCATTTTTCCCGGAACTAACGCTTGAATTTAACGAAAAATGTATGGGAACTTTATTACAGAGAAAAGCGAATCTCAGCAGACCCCATTCCTAAATTTTTCAGAGTTAGGCCATTGACTTTTTCGGCCTATAGTACATATTGCATGATTCTTGTCCCATTATTTCTCAGGGGAAATAATGGCTTGAATTCAACGAATTTATGGAAGCTTTTTTCCAAGGGAGACCATTCGTCAGCATGACCCGATTTAAATTTTTTCCCGGTTAAGGCCCCCTTTCTTTTTGGCCCATGTTATATTGCATGATTTTGTCCGGTCCCATTTCTCAGAAAAAAATGGCTTTTAATTCAAAGAAACTTTATGGGGAAACTTTTACCAAAGGAGATGCGCAATCGTCAGCATGCCCCCATTCCCAAATTTTTCCGGTTAAGGCCCCCTTTATTTTTGGCCCAAGTTCAATTTTATGATTTTGTCCGGTCTATTTTCAGGAACTAATGGTTGAATTAACGAAATTTTGGAGTTTATTACCAAGAGAGATACCATTCGTCGGTGAACCCGGTTCCCCAATTTTCACAAAATTATGGCCCCTTGACTTTTCGGGCCTTAGACATATTTCAGTTTTTGTCCGGGTTTTTCAGGAACTAATGGCGAATTCAACGAAATTTGGGAACTTTATTACAAGAGGAGAGCGGTATCGTCAGCTGACCATTCCCCAAATTTTTCAAAAGTTAAGGCCCCCTGACTTTTTGGCCTATAGTACAATTTTATGATTCTTGTCCGGGGTATTTTCTCGGAACTAATGGCTTGAATTCAACAAAACTTTTTGGGAAAACTTTTTCACCAAGGGGAGATACCAATCGCGGCGTGACTGGTTTCCTCAATTTTTCACGATTAGGCCCCGACTTTTTGGCCCTTGTAAATATTTCATATTTTGTCCGGGGTATTTTCAAAGGAATAAAGGCTTGAAACAAAGAAACTTTATGGGAAATTTATTACCAAAAGGGGGTGCGCATATTGTCGCATGACCCGATTCCTAAATTTTTAAAGAGTTAAGGCCCATTGACTTTTTTGGCTTAGTATTTGGGTATTCTTGTCCGGGGTATTTTCAGGAACAAGGTTGAATTCAAAAAAATTTATGGGAAGTTTTCACCAAGTGTGCTAACGTCGGGTACCCGGGTTCCCCCAATTTTCAGAGGTTAGGCCCCTTGCTTTTTGGCCCAAGTTCATGTTGTGATTCTGGGCCGGGGATTTCTAGGGAATAATGGCTTGAATTCAATGAAATTTTTTGGGGAAACTTTATTACAAAATAGAACGCATATGTCACGTGACCCGGTTCCTATTTTTTAAGGTTATGGCCCCCACTACCATGTTGTTGATATTTAAGTCATTTGCCCCATTTAAAAAGGAGATATCATTTAAAAAAAACCCCACCAAATTCAATATGCTAGTAATGTCAATCATAATCATGTAAAGCTAATTGTTGTTTAGGCCATAATACACTATTTCAAATATCCAGTCATATGTCAAGAGTTTTTGGTTAACCTCTTTGATATGAGCACACATTGAAATGTATGACTTAAATTTTAGAAGTATAAAAAAATTAAAAATATCAATGAAAGATCTGATGAGTAACACGTATTATCATATTAAATAGTAAACTGTTACTAGTCTCCAAATTAGAGTTGGTAAAACATCTCATCTGATGGGAGAAATAGATATTTATTTAGGAATGGGGATTTCAACATATCCTCCCACCCATTGACCAAGGCCTTTTTTGTAATAATTAAAGTTCTTCGGGGAGCATTGTCAGTTTTACTGACTTTCTTGTTATTATTTTAAAACTAAATTAAAAAGTATCGCGTGCGCCCGGCGCCTCACATTTCCCCCCACGCTTACAGAAATAGAACCCCCGGGTCCTGCTTTTCCCCAGAGACATTATCTCAACCAGGAGCACTTTGAAAACCGTTTAAACCCCGGGGACTGGGTTTAAAATTTGGGTAGATTTTTTTAAAAACGCCGACTTACTGCGAAAAAGAGGGACGTGCTGAGACTTTTTTTGGGCCAGGGGGTTTCGAAACCAAAATTTAAATTTTAATTTATATTTTTAAAAATATTTTTTTTTTCTTTTAAATACATTTTTTTTTTTAAATAAAGGAAAAACGCATAAACAAATAAACCGCTCACTTTTTCTGGGCCCCTAAAAAAGCTAAAAAAGTATGGACGTAAATGGCGGAGATAAACGAAAAAAAACCCAAAACCCCAAAATGGAAGTTTGGTTTAAACTGACCAAAAAAAACCCGGGGTAAAAAGCCCCTTTAAACCCCCATTCTCACGGGCCCGCAAAGATCACTTCCGTCTACGTGCCCCATCCACTGCGATGTCCCCCGGACAAGGACCCCTTTCGTTCAAAACGTAGACGATAATTTATCCCTCTTCCGGTGCTTTTTTCCCCAAAAACGCCACGGAAAGCGGGAAAAAGTTCTCGAACTCCTACGCCCCAAGGGGGAAAAAATCCCCTCACGCGCGAGAAAATGGGGGATTTTCTCGGGGGTCCCCTGGCGGTTCAAATAACACGCCCCCCAAATTTTTAAAAGGGCGTACAAATTCGCCGACCTCCCCGGGGTTCGAGCAGTGTTTCGAATAAACCCGTGCAGATTTTTTCCCTGCGAGAAGAGGGCACGGGGTACCCGTCTTAAATGGGGGCGGAACGGAAACCCGGGAACACCCGTACTTTTTAAACCAGCACGAGAACCACGCCCAAAACCCCGGGTTTTCCAGCAAACCCCAAAAAAATTTCCCCCCAAAAGGGGGGGCCCCTTGTGCGCCCGGGATTTTCCCGAGCCCCAGGGGCAACTTCAAGCAGCATCCCAAAAATTTGCAACAAAAAACCGTGAAAACTTTTAAATCCGGGGGGATTTTTATCGGACCCCCCCCCGGACGAAAATTCCCAACGGAAGAAGTCGGTAAAATCATTTCCCCGCTGCCCGGGCCGCATTTCCCCCCCTTGGTTCGCCGTCTTCGACCCCAAAATTATGCGTTAAACCGAGGGCGACGCCAGGGGAAAACCCGGGGAATGGACCCACCCCCCCACGCCCCGATCAGTTTTTAAAGCGCTTTTCCCAAACCCCGTACCCGGAACCCCACCCCCAACTGTCTGACCCCTGTGTCTATCTTTTACTATCAAAACTACCGAACGGGGTTTCGGGGTGAAGAAATCCCAACTCCTACGGGGCCTTTTCGCCCAAAAAAATTTTCTTTTTTTTAGAGTCACCATTTTCTCCCCCGGGGTACCTCCTACGCCGGGATTCCTGAAAGCCTACGGGGGATCGGGGAAAGCTAAAGGTTTTTTCCCCTACGAAGGGCTAAAAACCCCGGGCAAAGCTCGAAAACACGGAGCACCTCCCCACAAAAACCTTTTTACAGCGGGGTTTAAAAGGAAAAAAAACAGCCCGGGGGAGACCCGAACGTAAAAAGGTATGGGGGAAACGAAAAGTTTTTTTACGTTGGGGGATTTTTCCTGGTCTGGTACAACGACCTAGAGGGGTCCCTTCGGAGGGGCCGGGGAACCTTGGGCAAAATTTTTATTTTCGACAAAGACAAGACCCCTTTGAATTTCCGCCATGATTTTTTCCCCGCATCGCCCCCCAACTTTTGTTCAATCGACGAAAAATTTAGGGGCCGATTTTCTCCCTCGAAACCCAAAAAAAATCCCGACGGGGAAACACCCCCCATAAAGACAAACGCCCGGGGGTAAGCGTTTTTTTTTTATTTCGCGTTTTTTTTTCGTTTTAAAATTTATTTTTTACAAAATTTTAAATTATTTTTATTATTATTTTTGGGAGCACCAACCTGGTAGGTTTTCTTTTCACGCATGCTTTTAAACTTTTTTAAGGGTCCCCCATCAAAATTCTGGGACACCCAGAGCGGGAAAGGGACAAAAATTCAGGGGGGTAAACTTTGCCAAAAAATCGTGGGGAAACGACCCCAACGCCCCTTTTTTATGGCCATCGGGCAGCCCATGCCGGGGGGAAATTTTTGGGTGCGCCCGCGGGCCCCAAAAAACGATTTTAAAAAGGCCGGAAAAAGGGGACCAGAAATTTTCAGGGCCTTAAAAGGTTTAAAATTTATTTAACCCAATTTTCAAAGGGTAAAAACATGCTCATAAAACGAAAAAAGGGGGCCCCAAGGGTCCCGGGCAAATCCCCGGGTTTTGAGGGCTATCCCCGGATACTAACCCGTCTAAAAATTTCGGGTAAATTGTGTTTTTTAATCGCAGGGTTGTTACCACCACGGCCACGATGCACGTCCCCAAAAAACTTTTAAAAGCAAAAAGTGGCACCAAAAAGGGCCCTCCCTGAAACGAAAGAGGGGTGAAAAAGTAATCATTTCCGGGCACAGGGCAAAAACGCCCGGGGAAAAAGGGGGGAATCATTTTCCGGGGATTTTTGCAAATCCCCCCCAAAATCAAACGACACCCGGGGATAAAGGTTGCCCCCCCTTTCAGCCAAAAGCATCGGGTCCCTTTCCCGGGAAAACCCCAAATTTTTGGGAAGGGGGTCCTTTTCCCGGACTTTTTATAGGGATGGTCGAGTGCGTTTTAGAGATCCCCGGATGAAGGACCCCGAGTTCGCCCACAGCCAGTGTCTCCCCGACGCAATTTCGAAGAAAATGTCCCCCTTTTTTCTGCAATAGGGAAAGTGGGGTTGACGAATGGGGGAAACATGCGGGCCCCCCGTCGGGCAGTACCAGCTTTTCCGAAAAACCCCAGACGGCCCTCGTGGGGGGAAACCAAAAGCCCGCCAAATCCCCGGGCCACCCCCTTCCTCAAAGGGTACTTGGGACCACGGTCTGAAAGTGCCCCCAAATCTCCCAAGGGGTCGAGTACCAAAAATTTTCCTTTTCGAGACCTTTCGTACGGGAATCAGGGGGGCGAGACTTTTTTGGGCGCCTCGAACCCCGGGCTTACCCAATTTTTTGCCGACACAAAGAAACCCCTTTGGGAACTCAGCTTTTGGGGTATATTTTTTATAAAATTTATTATATAATTATTTTTTAAATATGATAAATATATAGGGCCTTTTTTTTAATTATTTTACGAAAATCATTAACAAAAAAAAGGGTTTTAAATAATATATAATAATTTTTCGGGAACGCAAATTTTTTTTTTTTTTTTTTTTTTGAATACATAATTTTGAATTTTATCGAAAAATATTATTAAATATATAAAATTTATTTAAAAAAAAAATTCATTTCAGTTAGGGAAATCCGTCATTATGGAAAAACCCCAAAACACCCCCAAATTTCTTACGTGGAGGGGGAAAATAAGGCGGTTTCGGGGGAAACCCAAGCCTCATTTTTAAGACAAACCACCTGTCGGGGACGGGGTGGACCAGTACTACGAGGTCGATGGGCCCTAAAACGGCTAAAACTCGACCCCGCCGAAAGCTGGGTTTTTTTTAAAACGGGCATACGCCAAACTCGGGATGCTGCATTTTTAATTTTAACACCCCTTGATCAAATACGGACCGCTCCGACATCGAATATCTGGAGATGGACACGGTAATTTATGTTTTAAGGGCACTACCACAGCGATTTTTTTTTTTTTTTCAGGGAAATTTCACTTTTTTCACATTTTTTGGGATTTTTGGGCGCCCGAAAAATTCAATTTTAAATCAATCCCTTTTTAAAATTTTTGTCACGGTAAATTATTTTTTGGGCGCTTTTAAACACTTTAAATCCCATAGCCCAGCGTTTCATTTCTGCAACTTAAAATTCATTTTTTTGTCATATCGTTTAAATTTTTGTCACATTTTTCGCTTTTTGAATCGATCTTTTCAAATTTTTTTCACGATCGCTAAGTTTTTTTTGCGCATTTTTCCCTCCGTATTTTACGTTTCTTTTTTTTTTTTGTCAAGCCCTGCCCTTTGATGGGTTGGGGTTCTTTTTAATATTTTTTAAAGGGAATTTTTTAAAGGGAACCCCGCCTACAGGGCCCCCTTCGGGGGTCGATCTCCGGGAGGTGGGATACCCGGAAAAGGAATGCCGAGTACCACGGGGACTCACGGGTTTAAATGCGACGAGGGTTTCGATCCCTTGGGACCGCTTTTTCCCTAAAATGCGGCGCAAACACCCAAAATTTGATAAAAATCCCGGGGACTCCCCAAGAAACCCGGAAAAGGGGGGATGCCATGATAGGCCCTTTTTGGCTCCCAAGCCCCAATATCGTACCCAAAAATGCCCCCTTCGAAAGCCACCACCCCGTCATCCCGGGCCGCCAAAAGCTCTCGCCCCAAAAGCCGGGGGACTAACGCTCAAGAAAATCATTCTCGCCCTGGTGACAACGGAGTCAAGTTTATTTTTCCAAAGGGAAAATTTCGAAGCGCCGGGTTAAAGGAATCCTTAAAATTTTTTTAAAAAGGGGCCCTTTCGCCCGGGAAAAAGGGGGTTTCCCGGGTTCGTAAAAAGGGGGTTTTTCCGGGTTCAAAAACAAGGGGATATACATTTTACAACCCGACCAAATGCGGTTTCTTTTAAATTTCTACTGTAACGGGCAGGGGTTGTCCGAGGGAAAATTTCGCACAGTCCCCTTGGACAGGGTTCTGTGCCCCGGAACGGGGGATCTGAACTCGGCCCTCGACATAATGATCAAAATTGGTCGAATGCCGAGCGCCCAATTTTAAGCATGAAAAAAAAATGGGACGTTTTGTTTTGTTTCATACGAATTATATATATTATTTGAATTTGTTATTTTTGGGTACAGCTCGAAACTCTTTACATGCGGGGGGAAAAATTTTTCCCAAATTTCGCAGCGCTGTTGTAAAAAATTTTCCCGCGCTCATTCGCAAAAATGCGTAATTTTTTTATATTGTTGTAGATGAAATTTAACTTTTACTTTAAATTTTTTTAATATATCCTTTTTGTTTTTTTTTATCATTTTTGTAAAAATAAACTTTGACGTTTTTAAAATTTTTAAATCGAGTGTATAAAGAAATTTTTTTGGATTACCGAAAATCGTTTAATATAAAAAACCCTTGTACCCGAATTATCTTTTTTTCCCCCCAATTTTTTTTATCCCCCAGTACGTAAAAAGGGGTTTAACGCGTCCTACAAATAATTTTAAAATTGATAAAAACCGCGTTAAAAAAGAATGTAAAAGAAAATGCTTTTCCCCGAACGGGAGGAAATTACTAAAATTTTCCAAAACCCCGGCCCGTTTAAAAACCCTGGGGATAAGGGGAAATTTTATAGGAAGAGGTCCCCCGGGCAGAGTTTGTGAAATTTTTTTTTTCAAGATTTAATCTTTTTAGGGGTTAACTTTTATTACTCGAATACCCCCAACTTACCCTCTGCAAAACGGTTAACGGATTTTGGATCTTTTTACTTAGCAGGTATGGGCCAAACGCCTACCTAATCCAAACTAAAAAATAAAAATGTTTCCATTCGAACCTTTTTCCCCAGCTTTGATAAACGCTAAAACGGGACCCGGGGAAAACGCAAGGGGGCTAAAAAATTTCAAAAAAAATTTTAACGAGAAATTTTATAGCGAGGACCCCCAGTATCCATTTTGTTTGTTAGGGAAATTCTATCAAACCCTTTATGACGTCATGGAGAAGAGATTCCAAATTTTCAAGAGAAAATTTGGGACTTCCCCAGGGCGGGGGAACAGATAATTTCACGGAAGACAAATTATAAAAAGGACGCCCTTAAAAAGGGGGGGGTGCGACCCACCGGGAAAAGGGAAAACTTTTATTTACCCGGGGCCCCCATCACAGACGCGTCAGCGTCATTTTTTTTTTGGGAAAAATCTTTACCCCAGGGGCCCAAACCCCCAAAACATGCTTTGAACCGGGGAAATCCCGTGCGATGAAAATTTGCGGGATGTCTCCCCAAGTGATGCCCCTCGGACGGCAGCTTTTCCCCGGGGTAAAGTTGGGGCTTTATAGGGGTTTCCCAGGATCCTTTAACGAAAAATACGGTTATCTCGGGGTAGAAAAGGGTCCGAGGGGAATGAAGATATCGATTGCGCACCCGAGTTTTTCCCGGGGGAAGATACGGTCGCCCTATCTTTGACGAAGGGAAGGGAAATATAACCCTTTCGACTAAAAAACCCCAAGGAATTAATGAAAAAAGCACAACATTTTCTACGCTTATCGTCCAGACGATACGGCGCAAAGAAAAGCAAAATTTAAAAAAACTGTTAAAAAACCGCATTTTGGGGGCCTTTGGGCCCCAAGATCCCCTTATAATATTACAAATTTACTATACGGTTGTCACCCGGGAAAGAAAAGAAAAACTAAAAAAGGAGAAAAACGTTTCTGCACTTATTACAGAAATTTCTGCCAAAAATACGCACAAAAAACGCGTCATCGTGAACAACAAGGATTTAAATTTTGATATTAGTAAACTTGGCCTGCATTATTTGATCCTTGCTGCGGAAATGGGAAAAGGGTACTCGTGCCTTACAAAAATATAAAACACCCCCGAGAGCGCGACTCGTGGGAAAGGGCGAAAACACGTTTAATTTAAACCCCAACCGCCGGAGAAAGGTATAAAACATCTATTTCGGAAAAACCCGTCCCCCGAATTACTCCACCTCCCATTTTCCCCGCAAAACCCCCCCAAATATAAAAGAAAGGGACGTACGCTCCCCAAAAAGAGAAGCTCTGAGAAACCCCCGACTATAAAGAAACGACAAAACGCCCCCAAAAAAGAGACGCGAAATATCCCTGCCCGGGCTGATTTTTAAAAAAATGGGGGAAAATTCGAAGGAAAACAAAGACAATTTTTTTCTTTTCTTTTTCGATTTTTATTTGTATCAAAATATAATAAAATAATATAAAAGGGATATTTAGGGTTGTTTTATTTTGTTTTTTTAATAAAGGAGAAGGAGAGAGATTACACAATAAACATAGAAATGATAAAAAAATTCTATATGTTCCCTTTTTTAAAGCACATTTTTTTAAATAATAAGGAGAGAGAGAAAAAAAACCCAAGAAATGATAAAAAGTGAAAAAAATATACGGGAAAAGGGAAAGGGAAGATTTAACACAATAAACTTTGTATGATAATAAATTTATAAAAATGTACTATACTTTTTTTTCTATTTTTAAAAAAAAAAAAAATACAGGAAAAAAGAAAGGGGTTTTTAAAGTATAAATTTTCGCGTTTTTCGCGAAATTGATTATAAATTTTTCGTTTTTTTTCACGTTAGGGGACAAATATTTTCGTAAATCAATCAAAATTTTTCGCTACACCGTTCCTTTTTATAATACACCCCAATACAGTCCCCCGGGTAAGGAATCGGGAGCTTGTAGGGGTCCCCTTTTCACCCCAGTCCCGGTCCCCTTTTGAGACGTTTTCAAAACCCCCTTTTGGAAAATATTTAGGTTCGTTTCCCGAGGGAATCGAAATCCCTCATGGGGTTCCCCTTTCGGAAAGTAGAATACGGCCCAAATTCTCTCCCCCCGCCCGCTCAAATTTGGGTTGTTACAAACGACGAAACCCCCCCCTGTCTTCGCGAAGCTAAATCGAAGCGCGTATTGTGCCCGGATACCCCCGGTATTTTTTTCTCTATTATAGTTTTTAAATTTCACGAAAAAGGGGCCCTAGAGTGATCTATTTTAGAATCCCCGGAAACTTCGCGTACATCCCCAAAGGGTCACGTTTTCCCGGGTAAAGCGGGGAAAATTTTTCAGCCTAAAGAACAGTCCCCTTTTTTCGTTTGGGTTGAAGGAATAATGGGGATCAATGTCTACACGTACAAACAATATCCCTTTTTTTATATTCGCCCTACGGACACTTGGGAGGGCCCATTTCGAAATGATTTCCGGGTTAGTAGGAAAATTTATTGAAGGGGGTTTTTAGCTCACTGGGGGTCAAACACATGATAAGCCAGACGCGCAAATCCCCCCTCGGGGCTTATCATGGTAAACCCCCAAAAAGCTTCACATTCAATACCAAATACTACTATTATTTTAAAAAAAATAAAAAAAAATCACACAATGTAAAATAAAAAAATTACACAAATTTTAAAAATTTAAAAAAAACAAAAATGAAAAAAAATAAAGAAAAAAATGTTTTTTTTTTAAACCATTTTTTTTACCACTCTGAAAGGAGGGGGGTTTTTTCCTAAGGGTATTTTAAAAAATTTTTCAATTTTAAATACATTTTTTATTTTTTTGGGAAATATTATCTCCATTCCCTTTTTTCCTCCCCTGTTCTTTTAAATTTTTTTGCCTTTTTTTCTTCTGAATGGGTTTTTTTGGGAAAAGGGGCCAGAGTTTTTTGGGAAATTTTTTTAACTAAATTATATTTTTCTAATTCATCAAATTTAAAAATTTAAAATTTCTTGTTCAATATCTCTCCATCTTTAAAAGGGGCTTTAGAAAATTAAAATTTTTTTATACTTTTTTTTTTTACTTTTTAGCAATATTTTTAAAAAATATCATGTTTTTTTAATTTTATTCATAAATTTACGTTTTAACAATTTTTTACAGGGGGCCCAACTCCTCCACATAAAAGGGACTACAATTTCTAAGGGAAATGGGAATAGGAAAAATTTAAAACCAAATTATTCCTATAATTAACTAGCAGACAAAAAAGCTTGCCCTACCCATCTGTTATATTTTTCCCTTTTTTTAAATTTTTTATATAATGCTTACGAGTATCTCTCTCATTAATTAATTTTTTTCCTCAATCTCTAAATTTTTTTGTAATCTAAAATTTTTTAAACCTTGGTTCATGAATTCTACTTCCCGACTGCCTCGGGCTGTTCCAAACTGTTTGTAAATCTATATTTTACTTTTTAAAAATTCGGGGTAAAAAATTTGGGGGGCCTTTGGTTCTTCTTTTTTTTAAGTATATTTTTTTAAATTTAAAAAACAATAACGGGGCAACAGTATTAACACATTTGTATTATCTCCCAGACTAAAAAAAAATTAAAATAACACTTCCAGCCCAACAAAAAAAGGGGCTTTTAAAAATTATAAAGTTTTGCTGTTGTTTTTTTAAAGAAATATCAAAACCCTTAAAACCCTCCATAAACCCAAACCCCCAAACTCGCACTTCCCCAAATGCCCCCCCTTTATTTACTCGACAGACCAATACCAGTAATATAACCACGCCTTACCCAAAACAAAACCCAAAACATCTTTTTTCTCTCCCCCGGGCTTTTCCCAAAATGAAAAACCCTTACTTTATAAAAAGAACCTTTTATTTCACCCAATTAATGAAAGGGTTTTTTTAAGGATTCCTCTATTCTTTTTACCAAAAGGGGTCAATTTTTTTAAAGTGTTAAGTAATTCTCTATCAAATTTTTGATTTTAAATTTTATTAAAAATTTTACTTTCAAAATTTGTTTTTAAAAAATTTTTAAAAAATATGAATCTATCTTACTATTATCTAGTATATATTTTTTAGAACCGAAAATTTTTTTTTTAAATAGAAAAAAATTTCACATGAACACACAAAGGGAATAATTTCAAAAAACAAAACTCTTTGGGGAAACCATGTTTAAACTATTTTTTTGTCCCTTTTTTAAATCCGAACATTTATATTTAATTCAAAAATTTTTTCCCCCTTTTTTTAAAATTTTTTAAACTCTGGATTCCCTAAAGTTTATTTTATAAATTATCCCCAAAAATTTTTTACCTCAACGGGAAAAAACACTAAAATATTACAAAGGGGGCACCATTAAAAAAAAAAAAAAAACTATTTTTTTGTTCAAGATGAACATAAAAATCTTTAAAAGGGAACCCTAAATCAAATTGATTGTTCACCAGGGGCAGGGGAGGTTAAAAAGGGAGGGGGAATTTTTCCCCAAAAAAACCTCTTTAAATCCTAACATTTTCTTAATTCTTTGGTTTTAAATTAATCCATGGGTTTTTCACTAACAAAATTATTTTGGGTTTATTCTTCTGTTTTTTTAAAAACAAGCAATAATTTTTTTTCATCAATTTAAGGGTTTTTCTTTGTAAAAATTTTTTAAATACAAAACTATTTTTTTGAAAATTAAAAAACCACCCTGAAATTTTTTTTTTGGGGTGGGGGGGTTTTACAAATTTTTAGTATCAACCCCATTGCCCAAATTTAAAATTTAACCCAACCCTTGTAAAAAAGTAAAACCCCAAAACCCAAATTTTTCCTTATCTCCTTTGTTTATTATTTTATATTTTTGTTTTGGTTTATGGGTTCATTTAGGGGAAAATTATATGATTCATTTTTATTGAAAAAAAAAAAAAAAAATTTTATATAATTTAGTTTAAAAACCCAAAGTTCCAGAAATTTCCCTAGATGTTTCCCAAAACCAACTCATTGGAAATCCATGATTATTTTTTTTTTTTTCCCCCCATTAAATAAAAAACATTTAATATTTTTTTTTCAAAATTTTTCCTTTTATAGTTAATTTTTTTATACCTGAATTATCAAAAATAATATTAAAAAAATATCCCAAATTGATTCTTCAACAGGAATAACTCCTAAATTTTCTAGGTGCTCCATTATGAAAATTTAAGTACTATTTATTTGTTCAAGGTGAATATATAATTTTTTTATAATTACTAATAATATTAGCTTTTTTTTTCTCTTCTCTATTCTTTCTTTTTCTCTTTCTATTCTTTCTCTTTCTTTTCTTCTCTTTTTTTTTCCCCTTTCCCTTTTCAAATTCTTTCTTTTTCTTTTTTCTCTTTCTTTTCTTCTTTTTTTCATTCTTTTTTTTTCTCTTTCAAATATTTTCTTTTTCCCTATTCTTTCTTTTTCTATTCTTTCTCTTTCTCTTTCTCTTTCTTTTTCTATTTTTTCTTTTCCCTTTCCCCTTTAAAACCCCTTTTAATATTTTTTTTCCCTTTTTTCTCTTTTTTTTCTTTTTCTTTCTATTCTTTTCTTTTCTCTTTCTCTTTCCCTTTAAATTTAATCTTCTAATTTTCCCCTTTTTTTTTTCCTTTTTTCAAACTTTTTTAATATTTCTTTTTCTCTTTCTTTTTTCCTTCCCCTTTAAAACTCTTCTAATATTTCCCCTTTCTCTTTCTCTATTTTTTTCTACCTTCCATTAATTCTTTTTCTAACTTTTCATTTTTAAAATTCTAAAAATTCTCTTCTCCCTTTTTCAATCTTTTTTTTTCCTCTCTTATTCTTTTTTCTCTTTTTTTTTCCTTTTCCTTTAAAATTTTAAATTTTCTTCTCAATTCAAAATTTTTTTTTTAAAAGTTTAAAAAAATTTCCCAAAAACCCCCTAAATCTTTTTTTTTAAAATGTTTGAGGGGAAAAATTAAAAAACCCTTTTTATTTAATATTTTTTATATTTCCCATCCTATAGAAAAATTTAAAAACTTTTAACTAATTTTCTTATCTCCATGTTTTTTCTATTAATTTTGGGGGGGTAAGGGGTATAGGTTTATAAATATTAGAAATTATAGAAAACTTTTTTTTTAACCGAAAAAAATAACCCCCTGAAGTTTTTAAAAATATAAGGGGGGGATGTTAATTTTTTTACAGGGAGAGGTTTAAAAAAAAGGGAAAATTTTAAACATTATAAAACCAAAAATAATAATTTCATCAAGGAAAACCGGAATAAAAAAGTTTTAATGTAGATTTCCCTAATATATTTAAAAATATTTATTACCTAAAGTTCCCCGAAAAATAGTAAAAAGGGGGAAAGTTTGGGATGTTATTTTGCAGAATAAAATTTAACTTTGCTTTTTGGGTGTTCAACAACGGATGTAGTTGAAAAATAAAAAATCAATAAATGGGGGTATTGTTTCCCACACCCCGGACAAGGGAAAACCGCATGGAGGGAAAGCCCCCACCTGCAAACATAGCAAAGAAAAAACCCCGGGGATTAACGGGTTCTTTATTCTTTTTTCCATATTTTAATTATAAAACAAGAAGAATTTTAAAAAAATTTTATCTATTTCCCCTTCCCCCAAAATAAAATTTTGGAATTTTTTTAATAAAATTATGAAAGAGAAGTTTTATAAAAAAATTTTGGGAGTGAGTTTAATGTAGATCCTAATACGATTGGAAAACAAAAAGAAGGCCCTTGGAATTGTATAACAACAAGTCAACAGTTTGGGGAAAAAAAACAGTTTTTTAAAAAGAAAAAATTTTCCTTCACAACAAAAAAAGCACCCATTTCTCAAAATTTAGTTTTAAATAAAAAATGACTTTTTGGGCCCTGTTTTTAACCGGGAGGAAACTTTTTTTTATTTAAAATGTAAAATATCTCCCCCCCCCCCAAAAAAATTTCAAAATTGAATATCAAAAAACCCAAAGAATTTAAAAAAAAACATATGGACAATTTTTAAATTCTTAAATAATAAAAAGGGTTTTACACAAGCGGAGTTGAAAGAATTATGAGTCTAAAAGAATATTTTTTTGGGCTATTTTTGGGACACAATCTCAAACAAAACGATATTTTAGGAACGGGAAGGGCCCATTTTTTTCCCTCAAAAAAAATTTTTAGCAAATGTTAAAATGCAGTTGACAGCCCCTTTGATATCCCACCAAAAAAAAAAAATAAAAAATTTGAAATTAAAATATGCAAGAAGAAATTAAATTATGTTTATGGAATAGGTTTTATATATGTCTCCTAGTGATATGGAAATTTAAAAATTTGGGAACAATACAAATTATAATAATGAAATTGTAGTAGCAAAGAAAAAATAATTCAACACGGGAATAAAAAATGATGAAATTTTTCTCATTTGAACCTACAAATACACAACACACAGATAAAGTGTACACCAAAAAAAAAAATCTTTCCCAGAAACCTTTTATGAAGTCCGGATATTTTTTTTAAAACCCATTCCGTAGTAAAAACCAAAAAAAATTTTGTGAACCAATAAAACCTAGATCTCATTGAAACAAGGGGATAACAGTGATGTAAAAAAACTTTTTATAATTTAGGAAAAATTAGGGGGGGTTTTAGTTTTATTTTTTTACGAAAAATGTTCTCTAAGGGCGGGTAAACCCACTAAGGGGTAACAGCTGTAAAATCATTCCTATAAACAAAAAATTAAAAAAGCCCAAAAATTTAAATTTCCCAAACCATGCAAAAACCCTTTTCCTTTTTGTTTTTAAAAAACCAAATCCCAAAAACCCCAAAAATACCATAATGCACCCTGGGGGCCTTTTCCTGCAAGTTTTTGCTAATATTTTTGGCAATTTTTTAAAAATTGTTTTTTTATCCAATCTCTTTTTTTCCCTCCCTTTCCCCCAGGGGGTTTAGGTGTACATTTCCAAACCACCCCCAAAGGAATAAAAGTCTCAAAAATAACCCCAAATTTAATAAACCCAAAACCCAGTTTAAAATACAAACAATTTTTTTCCCCTTTTTCCCTCTAAATAAAGTTTTTTATTCTTTTCTGCTAATGTTGTATTTTTCATTTAAAACTTAGTATTTTTTCTTTTATTCTATTTTTTGAGTTTTTAGTTTATCTCTATTTGTTTCAAGACTTAAAATTTTGGGAAGTTCTCTCTATCTCTAAATCACTTTTCCCTTTTAGTGATTCTTTTTATTTTTGGGAAATTTAAACATTACTTCCTTTCTCTTTTCTAATTTATTTTTTTTTTCTTGCAATCTTTTTTGTTTCAGCAAGTTTAGCCCAAAATTTTTTCAAGCGCTTCTTTTAGCGTATCCCTTTCTTTTTAAAGGCTCCCCTCCATTCTCTTTTTTTCTAAAAATTGTTTGGTTTCCCTTTTTGTAAACGATGTTTCCTATTTCTTTTTCCCAAAATTTCAGCCCCTTCAGCCGGGATTAGGGAAATCAAACTTTCTATAGTATTAATTTTTTTTTCTAAAAATTTTTAATCTTAAACTCTTTCCCCAATTAAATTGAGCCCCCTCTTTCTTCCCCCTGACTAAAACCCCTTTTAAATAAGATGAAAAACATCTACTCCAAAAAAACCCTTTGAACAAAATCAATACGATATTTCTTCCCAATGTGTCCCAAATGAATAATATTTTAATTTTTTCATTATAAAATTGGGTTTTTTCATAATAAGATATAGGATATTTTTTAATTTCCAAATTTAAAAATATAACACAGGTCTGGGTTTTAATTTATCCTTTTTTTTTAAGGGAATTTTAATTTTTCCCCCCTAGGTTTTTGGTTTTTTTCATAAAACAAGTTCTTCCCTATTTTTCAAAAAATATTCAGGGTTTTTTCCTGAAACAACATTATTATAAACATTATCAATAGAATACTTTTTCATCATTTTCCCCTATAAGAGGGGTTTCCTTTAACATAACATCAAATCTCTTCATCATATAAAAGGGTTTTTCAAAAACATAACCTCCTTCTGCCTTTTTAAAAACGGGTTTTTTCCGGCCCGCGCAGCACTATGGAAAAAAATTTCCCGTTTTTAAAAAATTAAAAATTTCCTCAAAAAATGGCACTTACGGAGAAAAACCCAAAACCCCTACGAAGAATAAGAGAACCTAGAGGAATTAGAGGTATTTCCAAAAATGTTGTTTAAAAAGCAAAAATCCTTTAACTTTTGATCAAAATCAACAAATTTTTTAGTAAGATTTCCTAATCTAAATGGTTTAAAGAATTTTTTTGTTACCTGGGAAAAACAAGATTTTGCATTTGGGAAAATTTAAAATCAAAAATTTATAGGTTTCAAATGCAAAAAATATTTCCAAAAATAGGGAAAATCAAAAATTAAGAAAACCCGTAATTAAAAAAATTTAGGAAAAGAAGTAATTTCAATTGGATTAAGGTATATATATCAATTTTTATATTTATTTATGGAAGCTTTCCCCAGAACGTGAAAAAATGGGATTTCCAAGGGAAATTGGGAAAATAAACCTGTTTTAAAACATAGGTTGGACGGTAATCTTCCCCCAGATACACAAGAAAAAAAAACTATTGTTAAAAAACTTTTGGAAAAATTTTTGTAAATTTCCCCTAGATTTTAATTATTAAATCACATATCCTTTTTTTCAGCGTCCAGAGATAGACTTAATATGAACTTACATTTAAAGATTAAAATAATTAGTTTAAACTATGATAAAAATTGGGTTCTTATTTTTTAAAATTTTTTGTTTAAATTTTAAAGGTTTTTTATGTTGAATAGCTAGAATAAAAAAAAATAGATTTTGTGGTAAGAGGTTTTTTTTATATGAAAGAATACTTTGACATAGGAAAATAACCCAAAAATAAAACTGTACCCTTTGGAATATTTAAACTAAATGTTTTGGGTAGAAGTATAAAGGGATTCTAATGGTTTTTTGAAGATCCCGGGTAGGCATCAACAGAACATTATTTTAATCCGAAAAAACAAAAGTAGAAATAAAAAAAAAGGAGTTCCAAAAACAACTAACATTTAAGGAATGAGAGCTTATCAAAAGTTGGGGTAGATAAATTAAAAAACCCTTTTTTTTTAATTTAAAAAATGTAAAAAAATTTGTAAGATTTATAAAAAAAATTAAAATTTAAACCCATAAAAAACATTTTGAAAAAAATCTAACAACCCCAAAAAATGCCCTTATGGGTTTGATTTTTCGTTCAAAGATGATAAATCCTACAAGGGCGGAGAAGAATTGAAAAAGCATCAAAGGTATAACAAACAAATTTAAAAAAAGACCCCAAAATCGGGTGACCAATAAATGTTTTTTCTATTTGTTTACCCCCATGCACAAATTTAAATTTTTAAGAAGGAAGATTTAAAGAAAAAGTGTTTATTGTTTTTTCATATTTTTATACAGCTGGGCCTTGCCCCCCCCTTCCCACCGCTGGAACCCAAAATTCCATTAAAAAAAGGAGTTACCTAAAAAATCCCCCATTGTGCAAATTTTTTGTGGGCAGACAGGCCGGGAAAACCCCAAAAATTTTTTTTTAGATCTTTTAGAAAAATATTATAGAGGTTATTTGGGAAAATATTTTTTATTCTTTGTCCTATATTCAGGAATTAAAACTTATAAAAATAACAATGGGTTGGGATATTAAAAATCCAAAAACAAAAAAATTTAAAAATTGGGTTTAAACCTAATTTTATGGGCAAAGTCCCCCGCGTGGAACATTTAATGGAAAAAAAAATTTCAAAAATTATTTAAAAATATTCTTTTAAAAAAATATCAAGGAAAACCAACACTATATTTAAAATACTGTATTTCAACAAACAATTAAAAAAAGAAAAAAGATTTTTTACCCGAAATTAGCTTTTCCAAAGGGAACATGCAAAAAAAGTGGGATGGGGTTATTTCACAAAAAATATAACCCGTTTTAAAAAAATCTTTGGGGGAAAAAACAAAATGGTTTTGTATTTTTTAAAACAAAAGATAGGGAATTTTTTTTTGGAAAAAATGTTTAAAGAAAAAAAGATGTAATACCTAAAAAATTAGGGAAAAAAGAAAAAATTAAAAAAATTGAAAAAAAAAAAAACATAAATTAAAAATTTAATTTTTAAAACTGATCAACCCACAAATTATTATGTGTTTTATTAATAAAGTTAACCCTTAAGGAAAACCTAGAAAATGCTTAATAATGTAAAAATAAAGCTTAAAAAACCCTTTAAAATTTTAAAATAATTTTGCTTAAAAAATTTTTAAAATCCTCTATCAAAAAAACATCGGTGATAACAAAAATTTTATTTTTATCAATTTTTTCTCTTCCGGGGTTTTCCCTAATTGGGGTATGGAATATTAAAATAAATTTTCTTATAATTTAAAATTAAAAAATTAAAATATAAAAAGGATTCCAAAGAATTTCTTAATCAAAAAATGGGGTTTCCCCCAAAGCCCGCAGCCGGAAAAAAAAAAAAAAAAAGGGAAAACCCCTGTTCTGCACCCAAAATCCACAGCCAACCAAAATTCGTAAACTAAAGCAGCCGGGCTTTTCCTAGCACAAAAGATAAACAAAACGGAAAGATTACACCCATGGTTTTCTGGTTGGGGGAAATAAAAAAATATCTTTGGGAAAAACTTACAAATGGGCAGACATTGAAAAAAACACCAGAACAAATAAACAAATTATACTGTAATATAAGCTAGGGTTAGGAAACCAAATATACTAAGACAATAGGTAAATTTTTTTATTAAATTTTTAATTTATGGGGGTTCAAATATTTTAATGGGTTTTTTAAACCCCCAAAAACAATACCAAAAATTTTGAAGAATCCATTTATCAATCATGCTTTTTAAATTTAAAAACTTTTTGTGAATTGTATTATAATTTTGGAATGTATCTTCTCCTTTTTCTACTATGAAAAACAACTGCAAATCATATTGATTTCAACAAAGCCCGCTACGGAACGGTTTTAAAACCCTGGCCCGGGGCTTTACTTAAAAACCATTGAAAAAAACCCCCAGTTGAAAATACACTACGGACAAAGTCGGGGGCTTGTGGGAAACACTATTGAAAAAAGGAAAATATCACTATAAAAATGAATGAAAAAACCCCAAAAGGGTACACTAGTTTCCGAATTAAAAAAAAAATAAAAAATCCAAAACGAGTATCTGCTGGAAAAAGGGGCAGAAGTAAAAAAAATGAAAACTAATTAAAAAAAAAGAAATGGAAAAATAAAAAAGAAAAAAATTTAATTAAAAAACTATTTCAAAAAAAAAGGAAAAAAGGACAAAGTCCCGGGTAGGAACACAATAATGAATTTAAAGAAGTTTAACAAGTTTACAAAGTTCCAGTTGGATTTTTATCCCTGGGAAATATATACAAAAATTATATACCTTTATTTTAGTCCGGAGTTTTTTGGGATTTGGATTATTATTATATATTCCCAAAAAAGTAATGTTTCACAGCCGTTTTCCCTAAACCCCATACAGAAAGAAATTTTAACCCCCAAAAAAAAGTTGATCCACAAGGAAAAAGGTTTATCCATTTATCTTTTAAAATTCCGTTCTTTAAAACAAATTTTTTTTCTAAAAAATTTGGGATAAAAAAAAATGTTTTTAAAACCCTTTCATGCAGGAGTAATTTTTTTTTAACAATTGGTTATGCCCAAAAAATTAAAAAGGTTTTTAAAAAAAAACCTCTCCTAGAGGAAATTTAAAAAATTTTTTGATGTTTCCCAATTAACTAAGATATTCTTCTACTACTTTTACAAGAAATATGTTAGTTAAACAATTTTTATTTCCTCTGAATAAAGAAGTAGGGGGAACTTTTTGGGTTCCCTATAAAATTCAAGGCAATAGCAATGATTATTGGTGGAGCATGGGTTTAATTCATTTTCATTTTTGGTAGTAATTTTTTTAATTTTTTTCATATTTGGGAAAAAAAAAAAGCTGAGAAAAGAAAAAAAGACAGAAGAGCAATGGGAACAATTACAAGCGCACGGATGAAAGGGGAAAAAAGAAAAAATTGAAAGACAAAATTTTTAAATGAAAAATTACAAAAAGAACAACACTCTAAAAAACCTTTGAAGATTGGGTTTAAGAATCAATTTAAAGAATATTTTTTATGCAACTGGTGGGGGATAAAAAGATAATTTTTCACCGCCGGACTTTTTGCAGGCACGGTTTTCCCTTGTCCGTAAAGAACCTAAATTAATGATTTTTATACTCCCCTTTTGAAGATTTAAAAAAAAGAGAGATTAAAATTTATTTTTGGGGGAATGACATTAACGGGTTTTTTTGCATGGGGAAACTACATAAATGGGGAAAGTATCATTCCATTTTCCCCAATATATATCTTTATCATCAAATGGAGACAACTTAATTTTTTTAAATTTTATTATAAATATTTTTGTTTTAAACAAGTCTAAAAACTTTTATTTTTTGTTCTGTTTCATTAAATAAACAATTTTTTAAAATCATCCCAAAATTTATATTTTTTTTTAAATTTTTTTTTTATTTATTCATTTAATTCCCTTTTTTTTCTTTTAAATCTACCCGCCGGGCTTTTTCCCGTAATGTTTCCCCTATCTGACCCCCCTTTCCGGGGTTTCATTAAATTTAAAAAAATAATCTTTACTTTTTAAAAAAAACAAATTTTTTTTTAACCTCTCCCCTTTAATTCAACCCTTTAAAAATACCCAAATTTAAAATTTTTATTTTTTTCTGAATAAATGGAGATCTTTAGGGGTAATCTGAGTACAATATTTTATTTTGTTTTTAAAATCTTAGTATTATTGGAGTACACCTAAAACTGAAACTGAAGCAAATAATTCTTTTTTTCCCATAGTTCATTAAAAACACATAATAATTTGATACATTAAATAAAAGAAAATCTAATAAGCTTGTCCTAAAAAAATAGGTTTTTTTAAATGTAACAGAAGTAACATTTTTTTACAATTGCAACAAGGGTTTTCATTGAATTAAAATGAAAACTTTAAAATTTGGTTTTTTTAAAATTTTTTTACTTCTTCCTATCGGTAAGTAATTTTTAATTTTCATTTTTTCCTCTTATTTTTCTAAAATCTTTCCATAAAACTAATTTTTCCTTAATTTTTCCAAAAAACCTTTTTAAAGTTAGATTTTATTTATTCTTTTTTCAGTGTTTAAAAACAATATATTTTTTTAACCAAACCCGAATTTTTCAAATGAAATTGTTTTTAAAAAAATTTTGTAACTTTTTTCCTAATTTTTTTATACTCTTTTAAAATTGAGTGATGTATAAAAAATTTCTTTTTATCTTTTAAAGTTAAAAAAAATTTTTTTCCCTTTTCCAAAAGGGGTTTTTTCCTAAAAATTTTTAATTGGAAAAGGGAAAGTTCTTTTTTCTTTATAAAACATCTTTTTAGGTGCAAAAAGGGTAAATTTTTTTGTTTTTTTTTAACCCTTCATCTGTATACTCTAAATCACATTTTAATTTTACAACCTCAAACCCCTTTTTTAAAATTTTTTAAAAATTAGGATTTTTTTTTTTCCCATTTAAAATCTTTGGTTTGGGAACTTTTTTAGACATTGCCCATCCATAAAGATTATTTGCATCTAAATATAATAAAAATTTTTTTTCTAAGAAAGTAGATAAAACCCCCACCATTAAATTTTAAAATTTCTTTTTCTTCTTTTTTTTTTATATTCATCTAAAAATTTTTTTTCCCCCATTAAAAGGAGATATTTGTAAAAAGGGTTTTAAAATGTCTAAGGGAACCCAAAAACCCCCAAAATTCCCCCCCTCTTATTCCCTTTTTTAAACAAATTTCAACATACTATATCAGTTTAAAAATTTTTAACTCTACCCCCAGTATATTTTTAGTCCCCATTGCCCCCTGTTAAACCTGGGCCGAGGAACAATTAAAAAGGATCCCATTTATGATTTTTAAAAGAATTTCCCCAAACTTTTAAATGCATCCCGGGTAAAATTAAAAATCTGTTTTTTTTTAAAAAAAATTCATGATAATCCTTTTTAAAAATTTACATTTAAAAATATTGAAAACTTTTGAGCATGTTGACATTCTTTTTTTGATATTTCCTTTTTGTTTAATGAGAATAAAACTTTTTTTTGGTGGTTTAAAAATTTTTTTTCTAATCTTTTAATAAATCATATATTTTAAATGGGTTAAAAACCCCCTTTTTTTTTTAATAGTGAAACACTATTAAAAATCTTTTTCTAAAAAGGAAATTTTAAACCATTGAAATTTAGCTATCCCGCTAACCCCTTTTCCAAAAAAACAAAAAAAAACTTAAAAAATCTTAATTTTTTAAAATATGATCCATAACTATAAAAAAATATTCTTCCCGAACTTTTTGAAAGAAGTTTTACTTTTTTTATATTTATCTTCATATTTCAAAATTCTTCAATTAAAAAAATGGAAATCATAATTAGAACCTTATAAAAAAAAACCGGTATTAACTTTTTTACTTCCTTCTTTTGTATTCCCTGATTGACATGCTGCCCCCTCTAATTTTCCCCAAAAAAATTATTTTCCTTCTTTTTCCAAATAACATGTTTTTTAAAACCGGTTTTTAAAAAAATAACATTCAGTTTTTCTTCTTGAAATTTTTCCTTCAAACTTAATTTTTATTGGTTTTTTTTTGTTTACTAATGTAAACTTATAGTTTAATTTCTTTAAATACTTTAAAACTTTTTTTACCCAAATTTTTTTTTTTGCTCATTTTCCAAAATAAGAAAATTATTGTATTTTAAAAATATTTGGATAATCGGGAAAGAACATAAAAACATAACTATTTTCTTTTTGTTTTTAAAAATTTTATTTTTGTAAGATTCATTTGGATTTGGTTTAAATAATAGATAAGGAATTTTTATTTTATTCAAAATCAGAATATTAAAAAAATGGTAATTTTATTTTTGAAAAAGGTAAATTTTTTAAAATTTAAAAAATAAATTTTTTCCTTTTTCAGGGTAATTTAGATTTAAAATTTTTCATTATTATAACATATTTCTTATTAATTTAAATTAAAAGTTTGTTTCCCTTTTTTAAATCCTTGTAAAAAAATTTTTAAAATGTAAATTTTTTAATTAAATTTTTAAAAAAAAACTACTAAATTTTTAATTTTTAAAAATAATGGGGATTTTCATTACTTTCAATGTATAAGAATCCCAAAACCGGGAAAGGCCCCGGCCCCTCACTATTTTCACTTTTATTGTTTTAAAAAATAAACGGATATAAAGATTGTCTATTAAATTATCTTTTAATGCGAAAACATTTTTAATTAAATTTTTTTGGCTTCTCAAATTTTGAAAATCTTTTATACTACAGATATTCAATTCCCCCCCTTTTTAAGTTTATTTTTATATGGTTTATTTTGTCACTCTTTTTTTGTTTTTCCCTCTGCAAAGGGAAAAACTTGAAGTAAATTTCCCGAAAAACATTTAATTTTTCTTTTTTATTTTAACATTTAAAAATATTACTTGATTTAAAATTAAGAGGATAAAAAGATGAAGCTTTTTGATTTAAATTTTAAATTTTTTGGTTTTTCTTTTACCTTTTAAAATTTTTAAAAACAAAAACCCAAACCACTTTTTTGAAATTCATCTATCCCAACTTTTTAAATTTATCTATTAAACTATTTTAGAATTTTTTTAATTATTTTTTTGATTGAAAAAACTTGGGAAAAGGGGGAATAATTACTTTTTTATTAAAAATCAAAGCTAAAGGGGTTTTAAAAATTTACTTGTTTATTATTATTTTTTTTTTTCCAAAAAAACTGATTAAAAAACCCATTTTTTTTCTTTAAAAACTTAATAATTTAATTTTTTTCTTCTTCATCTATTTTCATCAAATTTTTTTTTCCCCTCAAGAAATCTTTAAATTTTTTTTGGTCTCATTTTAAAAGAAATAAATTTTTTAAATTGGTGTTTCACTGTGTTTCACCGTACTTTTTTAGCGGGTTCCCGATTTTTCCATAAAGCCCGCACCATATGATAATTTTTCATTAACGGATTTTTTTAAAAAAAACTCTTGATACCTTTTTATACTTTTTTTTGTTGTTTTGATAATGTTTTTTTTTGATTAGGCTTAAGACATTGTTTTCATACAGATTTAATTCCAAATTTTTCTTCCTGTTTGTTTTTAATATTCACTTAAAGTTTGTATTCTTTACATTTTTTTACAAACTTTTCGATCGCCCCTTTTTTTTTAAAAAACAAAATTTTAACTATTTAAAAATGGTCACCCAAAAATATATTGTTTACCTTTGTAAAAAAATACTGAAAAAATTCAGTAAACAATAACAAAAACCAATAATAACAAATGTTTAAAAACCCAAAAGTTTTTGAGGGGGACTAAGAAAAAAATTTATAGGAACCCAAAAGGTTTTTACCCCCAAAGGGGGTAAATTTTGCAGGGGAATTACATCATAGAGTTATAAAGAAAATTTTCCAAAAAACTTTTTTTTTGTTGATTCAAATAAAAAAATATGGGGTTTTATTTTTGTAATTTTCAACCCTAAATTCCCAAAAAAAAATAAAAACCCCTAAATATTTATTTTGCAAAATTTTAAAATTTTTTAAATAAATATGGTTGGGTTTAAATTCCCTTGAAAAATAAAACAAGAACATTTAATGAAACATTTTTAAAAAATTATTTGAAAAAGAAAACCCAAATTTTTTTTTTGGGCAAAAAGGGTCTGAATTTTTTTAATCGACAAGTAAAAAATTAAATTTAAAAAATAATAACTAAAATTATATTTTAACTGAAAATAAAAAAAATCTAGTGATAAAACTTTGGGTAGGAACTATGAAACAACAAAAGTTTTTAAAAATTTTAAAATGCTCATGAAACTACAAAAAATTATGAAGTTTTAATCAATTAGTTTTAAAAATTTAAAAATACAAATTTTTCTTCCCAAAAAAATGACACCTGTTTAACAAGGAAATTTAAAAATACATTAACAGTGTATGAAAATTTTTTATCCCAGAAGAATAAAAAAAAATTTAAAAAACCTAAATTTTTAAAATTTGGGGATAGAATAAGAATAACCAAAAAAAAAAGGGAAATTTTAAAAGGGGTTTTTATACTCCTTGGGCCCAGAGAAAAAATTTGTAAATTTAAGAAGTTTTAAAAACAAATCCCGGGTTTCTTAAAATTTAAAAAAATTTTTAAAAGGGGAAACATTACAAGGAAATTTTTTTGAACAAGAAAATTTCAGATTACTGAGTTTAAAAAAAACCCTAAAAACACTTCTCACCACTTTTAGAGAAAGTTAAACCCCTTTATGCAAAAACCGTTAAATAAATATAGCGTAAATTTTTAAACGGGAAAAAATATAAATAAAATTTACAAATTTAAAAATTTTTTTTTTTAAACCCGTTTTAATTTTTTACAAACTCTTTTATTTTTTTTACTGTTTTGTTAAGAAAACTAACAGAAAAATCACATTGAAGTAAAATTTTCAAATTCTGTAACTAAATTAAACAAAAAAACAAAAAATGACCTGCATTTTTGTGGGCGGGGAATAATGTTGTGCTTTAATAAATATTCCCTGTAATTTTTTTGTGATTTTGGGAAAAGGGTTTGGGTTTTAAAAGACCAAGGAAAACGGGCCCTTGTTGTGCTGCTAATAATTGCTTTTCTATTGTTTCTACTTTCTAATTTTTTAAGTCCTTTTTTAAAATTTTTAAAATTGTCTGTTTATTTGTGAGGTCCCCTCCCGGGCAAAAGTTCACTTCCCATCATAATTCCATTGGGGGGAAAATTTTCTGTTTTGGGAAGGGGTTTTTTTAATTTTTTTCTTTCTTTGTCTGTTTGTGAGTCTTTCGTTTTTTCCGTTTTTTTTGGGAAAAATTTCCTTTCTTTAAATTTTAAAATTCCGTCGGATTGTTGTAAAAAGGTTACATTCCCTTGTTTATCATTTTATCCCTTCTGGGAATTTTTTGCGGAGATATTGGGGATTTATGTAAGTCTACTCGAAGTTTTGCGCTTTTGTGTTTCCCCCGAAAATAATTATTTTAAAATACTGTAACACCGTTAAATTTTTTTTTAAAGTGGGGGTGTAAATTATTCTTTAAGGACTTTGACACCGTTATTAAACTTAACGGTGGTTTTTACAAATTTCCTAACTTCCCCCGGGATTAATATACTGTAAACACCGTTTTTTGAAAATTAACGGGGTAGACATATAATTTAATCAAAATAAGCCTGTTATTAAAAAAATACACAAACTAAAAATAAAAATTTCCTACAAACAAAGAAAGGACGCCAAACCCCCGTAAATACGTTCTAGAAAGCAAAAGCATTCTAATCTTAACAGAACACAAAAATATTTAAAAAAATGCATTAAAATTACCCTGGGTTTTGCTTTTGATTTTCCTTTTTTAAAAAGTTTAAAGGGAAGGGAAAAACCCTCTTCTCACCACGTTAAATTTTAAACGAAAGACCCGCACCAGTCTGATCGCTCTATGTTTACGGTATGTTAGGGCAACGCCTGGGAAAAGTTTTTAAACGATTTAGTCTATTTTAAACTAAAAATTTTATTTGCCCTTTTGATCCAAATTTATTTGCCTAAAAATTGGATTTTTTATTTATAAATAGTTTTGGGAAAACCTTTTTTTTCGCAAGCATAAAATTTTTTATTTTTTTTTTATTGGGTTTTTTTTTAAATTTTTCATTGTTAAATTTTTTTGATTTTTTCATTAGGGTTTTGGGGTTTTTTTTATTTTTTTTTTAAATTATATATAGGGATTAATGTGACTGCTTTTGGGGGGGGGACACATGATAAGCCAACGCGCGGGTTACGCTTTTGGTTTTAAGTTTTTTTAGAAACCCCCAGGGCTAAAAACACATTCCAAAACCTATTTCATGGGTTTTGTAGCAGTCCCCATACGATTTTCCCCCGTAAATTCGGGTGTAAAGGCTCCCATGGATACGATTTTACCGTCCCACGAAAAAAAAACCCACTGAGGTGGGATCGGAATGTTTTAAATTAAAAGGGTTTTTTTTGGAATCCCCGGGATAAACCCGGGCCGGGACCAAAACCCAGATTTAGTTTTAAATGGGGACTAAGCTCCGAAAGATTCAACAGCCTATAAATTTTTTAGGGTCCGGCGCTATGGCCGAGTTTTTTATCTCGGAGCGGAGAAACGGGGAAATACCGGTCCCCTTTTTGTAACAGTTTTTCGTCGCAACCCACCACCGCTCCTTTAACGCGTTGTACGCCCAGTTTTAAATTTTTTTCTACAATTTGTACCCTTTATAGACGGAATAAATTTTTCGGTGAATTCAAAAACCCTCCCCGGGGGGTGGGGCCCCGCTGAAACCCCATGTGAAATTCCCCTTTTATCAGTAATTTTTTATTGTTGAAACAGGGGGCGAGGGAAACCCGGACCCCTTTTAAAATTTACATTCCCCTCCGCCCAAATTTTTTTTATCTCAAAAAAAAATCCGGTGTTATTTCCGGTCCCTTTAAAATCATTTTCCCTAATTCTTTCTTTTTAAAAAGTGCCCAAATAAGTATACCGGGCCGCATCTCTGCGGTTTGTTTTCATTTTCAAATCCCATATAGGGTTTATACCCGGGGAATTATTTCCCCAGTGAGAGACGGGGTCTGTTGCCCAACAAAACCCACTTGTTTAAAAATGGTGTTTAAAGGGAGGGTTAAAACCCAAACCCCGCCCTTTCAGTGTCCCCTAGCGTTCCATCGGGGTTTTTGAGTCTCATTTTTTGGGTTTAATAAACCCTTTTCTTTAGGGCCACGTAACGGAAGGGGTTGGACCGGGGTTGGGTTAAAAATTTTATGGCTGAATTTGCGTTTTCTATTTAAATTTGGGCGATATTTTTATCCATTTTCCCCAAATTTGGGGAAAAAGGATCGGGAAGGGGGATACAAAGAGAGATAATTTTTTGCATGACAATCTTTCCCCTTTCCATCTTTTCCTTGCGTTTCTTCGTCGTAACTTTTGCGTTTTTCTGCCTTTGGGGCCCGACTTTTTTTCCCCCCCTCTTACGTGTACGCCGAACCCCTTTTTACGTTCTTTTTCGGGGGGCGGGTACCGGGTTGGTATTTTTTAAACTTTCCGAAAGGGGTTTACAGCTGAAGGGTGGTTGGTTTTTCGGCGTTCCCCATTCTCCTTTCATCTTCTTCTTTTTCCTTTCACTTTTCCCTTTTTTTTTGCCCAAAATCCCACACTTTGCGTCCCGGTGGTCGGGTTAAAAGTAACCGTCCCGCAAATCTTTTAAATGTTGATACCCCCTTGTCCCCTAAACCCGGGAAAAGTAAAGCCCCCCGCTTTACGTTTATAATCGAAAACTTTTACGAACCCCTCTTTTCTTAAAATGTAAGACGCAGTTAATGTCGGGAATCGTCAAATATACCGGGGTTTCCCAAAATTTTTGGTTTAAAAAATCGAAATCCCCCAAATGATGTCCCCCAAATTTTTTTCTTACTCTTACTATGTGGGGCCGATTTCTTTGCGTTTAAGTATTTTTTGAACTTTCCTCGGGCTTCCCCCGTTTTTAAGCGCCCGGGCTAGCGCATTAACCCTATTTTCTCCCTTCCCAGAAAAATCCCCAAAATACACTCTGTCCCCATTCGGCGTAAAATTTTCAAAGAAGAGATTTTTAACACGCGGGATTCCCAAATTCCATGGGGGCAAAGCGGGCCCGACGTATTTTTTTCCCCCCAAACCCCCCCCGGCGGGATTCTTTCTCTCCCTCCGAATCCTTGTTAGAAAAAGTAAATATGATATCCACATCTTTTCTTTTAAAAGGGGTTGTACGGGGGGCCTTACGTAACCCTTTTAAAAACTCGACATCTTTTGCGGGGAAAAAAACTATTAAAATTTTTTGGCCCAAACCCCCCATTTCCCCGAGTACATCGTTTTCCCCATTTTTTTGATTCCCGATCGTAGGGCCTTTTTTCCACCGTAATTTTTTTGCATTTCGTTTTCGAAAAAAATTTTGTCAATCCTTTTCCCTGAAGTTTTTTTCTTTGTAATTTCGAAATATTTTGGGTTTTTTCCATTTTCCCATTCATAAAGTATTCCGTTCCACGTTTAACGATTCTCGTTGAAAAGGGCCCCCTCAAATTTCGACAGGCGGACGGGACCCCACCTTAAACGATACGGGGGCCCGGGAAGGATTCCTCGACTTTTTGGTTTTTTTAAAAAGCGTTCCTTTGTTTTTGTTCCATATAGCTTTCCCCCGTTCCCTGCCGCTTCACGAAACGGGCCCTTTTTTAAAGGTCTGGGGATAGGGATGATTATAACTTCGCGCACGTCTTCTAAGATATCCCATCCATCTGTACTTTTCTTTTCCGGGCATAAACGGGGTTAATTTCATTTTGAAAATTTTTTTTGGGTCCTTTTTGGCCCCGGCGGCCCTTTTTTTTCCAATAAAAAATGTTTAATTTCTTTCGTTTTTTTTATCTTTTTGAAATGCTTTACTTTTTAAATTTTTTGCTACCGACCTCCGTTCTCAAACATTTCGGTTGGCGACCCTCATCGACAATACTCAAAGGGGGTGGCAACTTTTGTGGCCTCGCACCGTTTTTTAACGGTTTTTGTCCAAACGTATTTGGAAAAAATGTCAATCACGAAACAAAAATAACCCCTAAACCCCCATTCTGTTGTAAACTGGGGTTTTAAAACGCCCCCGTCCCCTTCCCCCTGATAGCCTATATACGGGGGATCGATGCGTTGGGGGCCCGTGTTTTCTGACGATACTTTTTGTACGGGATTGCCTTTTTTCCTTTTAAACCCTTTTTCAATTTTAGCCCTTTATTCATACAAATTTCCCCCTTTTTTTCCTAAAAAGGTCTGTACAATTTTTCCGAGCTAGAATAAAGACGCCCCGGGGGAAGGGGGCGTAATAAAAAGTTCTTTTAATAGTTTTTCGGGAACCCCATGACTCGCGCGCGGGGCGGACCTCGGCCGAAAAGACTTTAAACAAATAAGGGTCCTCAATAAGGGGGGGGGATGAAGAATGGTTTTCGTCTAACCAAAGATTTCTTTTTTACCGGTGAAAAGGCCCCGAGAACCCAGCGTTTTTTAGCCGTTTTTTTTCCGGCTAAATGCTTTAACTTTCCCCTTTTCCGGGGCCCCCGACGCCTTTACCACCCGGGGCGCGACTCCCCTCACGGCTTCCTATTACTTTGGGCTAATATTCATGGCATATTTTTTCTCTCAACGCGGGGGGTCCTTAAAAATGCAAGGGGGGGAAAAAGCGTATATTAAGTAAACTTTTTTCCATGTCGTTTAAGAAAAATTCGATTTTTACTTCCCTTTCGCTATAAAGTTTTCCCTTCGAAACTAGAAAAATAATCAACAAATTTTGAATTCTCTCTTTTTACCGGGAAATAATTTTACCCGTATGGGAAAAACTTAATGTGATACCTTTTGTTTTTGTATCGCTGCGGGGAATGATCGGTTCGAAACGGGTTTTTCTTTCCCTTACATGTCTGTAAATTTAAAACCCGGGGCCAGTGTATATAGGCGGATGCGTCAGTAAACTTGACGTCAGTGAATTGTACTGGGAAAAAATAATTTTTTTCAATAGCGAGCCCCTTTTTTCCTTAATCTTTTTTAAACCTTTTTTAAACAGGGCTTTACCGTTTCATTTAATACGCCCGTTAGGAAAAACCAGGGAATTTCCCTTTTTTTTTTGTGTTGCCACAAAGACCCCGGGAAACTATCGGGATGAAAAATTTTAAAGTTACCCAAATGCCGGAAACTCCTTTAAAACGAAGGAAAAAACGTAGCTTAGCGCCCACACCCCAACGTTTTGTTATAATCATGTTTTTCTCTTTCGAATTTCCCCTTTAAACTGATATAGAAGAGATGTAAAAAAACCCGGGGATTTATACAAGACGGAGAGTCTGCAAATATGTAAAATTATATTATTAAAACGCAAATGACAAAAAAATTTAATTTGACATCCCATGATGGTTAAAAAATTTCAAAACTACGAAATAATTTTAAAAAATTTGACATACCCAAAAACAGGGAAAATGTCCCAGTTGATATTTAAAATATAATTTTTATAAACCCAAAAAAAGGGCAAATTTTGGGGTAACCCCTCCCCCAAAATTCCCATAAAGTTATTATTGTCCATCGTAAAAGCAGGGAAAAAAAATCTAAAGTTCGGGTACGAAAATTTCGATCGTACGAAAATCCGTTTTTTCAGCTCTATGTTTCAAATTTGAGCGATAGCGAAACCCTTTTCTGGTGGGGCAAAACTCCTCCCCCCCTTCTGGTAGCCAAAATTTTTTGAAAATCCACCCCAGTTGATTTTCCCCTCGCGCGGGTTTCGTACCAGTTTCCGCTGAGGGAGTCGAAAGAACGTCTTCTCCCAATTCCCTTCCCCCGACAATCCCCTAAACGAGTACGGTAGAAAAGCTATAATTCGTTCATCCTGTAACGTTAAAAGCGAACCCCCGTTTTTGGTCGGATTTTTTTTCCCTAACAACTTTCTCACGTGAATTATGGGTTCCCTTAAAACACGGGTTTTCAAACAGAAACAATCCTTTTCCCCATGTCTTGGGAAATAACGACTTTATGTTTTTTTAGAACCCTGTGGGGGGCGTCAGTCCCGTTTTAAAACTTTGGGAACCCTGATGTTTTTTCCCCTTTGACACTTTGAGCGGAAAAAGAGGCATTCCAAGGGTCTAAGCAGATATAAAAAAGATTAAATCCAATTTTATTGGTCCGAAGAAAAACGTCGTTTGCTAATTTTTATTTGGGGACGCTTGTTTGCACGCGTTGTTGAGAAAATCGATACCTTCGCTATATATCGAAGTACAGGTTTTCGGGTTCTTTTTTGCGCTTTTTTTGCCACCCCACCCCCTTTTTAGGGGGGCGCAAAAGGTGACCACTGCCCAGCTCCCCATAGGGTTTTCACGCCGTTTTCCCAACGTATAAATAAATTTTGAAACAAAAACAAGTAACTTTTTCGATTTTCCCTTTTTAGAAAAAATCCGTTTTTTTCCCTTGGGGCCCAAAGGCTTTTGGTTTAATTTGCTTTGGGGCCCAAAAATTAAACGTTTCCCGCGGGCGTCGGGGGAAAACTTCATGTCTCTCCATTCCAGTCGCCCCGAGTCCCCAAAACGTTTCCCAATACCTTTCCAAAATGCTAGACGTATAATGATTCCGACCAATACTTTTTGGTCATTTAAAAAACTGTACGTAGAAATATATTTTTCCCTTTAAAATTACTTAGCCCCTTTAAATCGCATAAAAACATAAAAAATGGGGTTTTTGCGTAGAGATCTTTTCATCCCCCGAGTTTTGGGTTTTAATTTCCCCTTAAACCAAAATTTTCCCTAGAAAAAAACGCCCGATGAAAACCCCGTTATCGGTAAAACGACATATTTTACCAATCTTCCCTTATGAGCACTTCGACGTTTTAAATTTTTAAAGCCATTTTTTCGGGGTAAACGTATTAAAAAACTTTTAAAAATTTTCCGAAAGTGGGCTTTTCGCTTAAAAACCCCGTTTAAAAACACATTTGGTCCCCTTTATCCCTTGGTTTTCTCCCCGGTTTTTTAAACGCCATTTAAAACATTCGGTTTCCCAGAAAAATGTTTCAAAGATAAAACGGGTTTTTTTACAGGAAAGGGGATATATCGTCGCATACTGAACGGTAAAACGTCCCCTGTTTCGCGTTTTTGGGCCAATGGTTTTTTAACCCCGTGACCTCAAAAGTCACGTAAACCCGGTTTTAAAAGGGGGGTAGGGGGGTGCGTCCGATTTGATTGTTTCAATCGGGGGTTTTTCGGGGGAATGAAAGTATTGATTAATTGTCCCAAAACAATACGATATTATAAAAGAAAAAAAATTTCGGTTTTCTCAACCTCGAAACGATAGACGCGTGACCTCGTTTAAGGGTGGAAAAGGGATTATATATCCCGAAACATAGGTTATTATTTATTCGTTGTTTAGGGAGACAATTAAAAATAGATATTGCGGTTTTTCAAGATGTCACTGACCTCGTTAAAGGGGTGGGTGGGGGATTATGTCATACCCTAAACATAGGCATTGTCCAAATTAATGACGTCCTAGCGTACTTTCGTTTAGTGCCTCTGCCTCGATTTTCCCCAACACCACCTACCATACTACTTTAAAGCAAAAATACTGGACACGATCTCCTCTCCCTGTATAATAGAATCCAGCACCAGCCAGTGAATGCTTATGGTCGTATTTCCCGTGATCACTCTGCAAATTTTTTTTAAGCGATCACAAAAAATGGAATTTTTTCTTTAAATCGATAATCTCTTTTTTCCCAACAATAAATCCACTTATATGTCTTCATAAATAGTTTAAAAAAAATACGATGTGTACAAAGGGAAACATTTAAAACTAATAATGACGGTTACCAATCTTTATAATCTTATAAGAATCAGGATTACATTTTTCAAATTTATAAAATGCCATTGATTGTTATGTGATTCTAAGCATTGTATGTTTTCAACATGGGGGAAAAGTAACACTCAAAATGCTGGGAGAAAATTGCACGGAATCATTTAAATTCGTGCTTGTGTGTTCTTCCTTACTATCATTTAATAAACTCAGGAAAAAACCAGTCATCATCAACACCAAGCATATAGGTGGGATATCCGCCAGTTTTATTTCTTTTACTAATTTAGGTTTCACAATGCTTATTACAAGTTTACCCCTGCTTATTATATTTACGAAATTACAATTTCAAAATGCTTTTTACAACCTTTGCATTGTTACTTAAACATTTCAGTTTTAACGATATAGTTTTGTCTGCCATATTTAAAGTTAAAATTTAAGTTAACGTTCATAAGTTAAAATTGTTAAATGTAATTCTAATTTGTAGTTTTCACTTGCTTATTTTTGACTTTTGATTTGCATTAAGATTGAAAACGTTTTTTTTTAGTCGGAAAGTTCTGCTACACATCAAGTATCAGAGCTTTTTTTAAGCAACGGGTTTAGGTTCTAAAGATCCGGTGTCACGATGTTGCGAAGTCTCCAAGAGTCGTACTGGCATATTCAATATTCGGAGGGAATCTTCACTCCGTCTGAGATTTTCATCTGGGTCAAATTTCCAACATCTTGTATCGTAATATCACAAGTATATGTGGTAAAGAGACGGTCCCAGCGGCCCAGTGGTTAGAGCGTTCGTTCCTGAATCGTGAGGTTCGATCCCGGCCCCACATACCAAAGTCGTAAAATATCTCCTTTGTTTGGCTTTCAGCATATAAGGGTTCCAGCGCTGGCCGACTCGTGTCAGAATAATGTGACTGGGGTGGGTCTGTCAAATTTTATT
>CM037795.1:45571452-45621452 GCA_021229015.1 Solen grandis | reverse complement strand
ATAAGGCAAATAAGCCCCGCCCCTGGCGGCCATGTTTTTCACGGATCGGAAATTTTTTAGCAACTTTGGTAGAGGTTGACCCATGGAACATCTGTACCAATTTATTTTAAAATCTGGCCAGTAGTTTTGAAGAAGATGATTTTTAAAGTTTTCATATTTTTTTTCTTTTTGTTGCCATGGCAACCAGAGTTCTACATGGATCAAGTTTATTTTAGCAACTTTAGTGAAGGTTGACCCAAGGATCATCCCTGCCAAGTTTAATCAAATTCTGTCCAGTGGTTTCAGAGGAAATGTTGATTAAAGTTTTCCCTTATAATATACATATAAGGCAAATAAGCCCCGCCCCTGGCGGCCATGTTTTTCACGGATCGGAAAAATATTAGCAACTTTGGTAGAGGTTGACCCAAGGAACATCTGTACCAATTTATTTTAAAATCTGGCCAATAGTTTTGAAGAAGATGATTTTTAAAGTTTTCATATTTTTTTTTCTTTTTGTTGCCATGGCAACCAGAGTTCTACATGGATCAAGTTAATTTTAGCAATTTTTGTGAAGGTTGACCCAAGGATCATCCCTGCCAAGTTTAATCAAATTCTGTCCAGTGGTTTCAGAGGAGATGTTGTTTAAAGGTTTCTCTATATACATATAAGGCAAATAAGCCCCGCCCCTGGCGCCCATGTTTTTTTACGGATCGGAATAATTTTAGCAACTTTGGTAGAGGTTGACCCAAAGAACATCTGTACCAAAATATTTTGAAATCTGGCCAGTAGTTTTGAAGGAGATAATTTTTAAAGTTTTCAAATTATTTTTCTTTTTGTAGCCATGGCAACCAGAGTTCTTCATGGATCAACTTTATTTTAGCAACTTTTGTGAAGGTTGACCCAAGGAACATTCCTGCCAAGTTTCATTAAATTCTGTCCAGTGGTTTCAGAGGAGATGTCGTTTAAAGCAAATTGTTGACGACGGACGACGGACGACGCACGACGCACGACGACGGACGCCGGACGAAGGGCGATCACAAAAGCTCACCTTGAGCACTTTGTGCTCAGGTGAGCTAAAAATGTAAACTATGACACACATCATGAATCAGTCTTTCTTTATACATCATCCATTCCGGCAATATCATGGTATATCCCATAGCATTTAAAGCCATGCGCACTTCGTCAAACAGTTCCTCGGATTGTCTTAACGCCTGTTCTGATTGAATTCCAAGTACACGCACAGCCAACAACACAGCTCTACGCCATGGATTCCGAATTGGAGTTATGTTTTTTTCCTGTAGTGAAGTATTTCCCATTTTTTGGCTTCTCATTCGTCTTGCAAGTACTCTGCGTAGTATCTTATTTTGTAGGTGTCCCAGAGGGATTCGTATCCCAACTCAAACCTTTCTAAGTTGTTGAAATCGGGATCTTGAAAGAACTGTTCACTAGGATTTGGCCTCGTTTGTTTGAATATTGCGGCGCACTGTTTACCAAAAATGTTAAACACTTGTTCACAAGTGATAGGTGCTGGAGTCAGTAAAATGGCACGTATATCCTCTGGTGTGTCGTTCCGGTAGTTAATCGCAAATCTGAGATACATACACTCATCAAAACGGTTCAGTTTCTCCACTGTATCAATGTTTAGGGTATCAATGTATATGTACCACACGTCAGAGATCAGGTTGCGTAGTAGATTGTAAATGGCAAAAATCCGTTGAATGACCAAACTTTTATAGCTGCTTGGAAGATCACGCTCTCGTACATCACTAAAGATATCATAAACTTGGTTTAAACAAGAGGGTTCCTCCATCGTCTGGTGAATTAATCTGTTTCCAATGCGCTGTGCCCAAGTAAAAAATAACTCGTTGCAAAATGCAGCAGGTTTCTTATTAGCTTCAACGAGATGTCTGCAGATCATCTGTTGCATTTCTACTGGTAGAGTGTTCATCGTGAATCTCCGTATGTTTCCACCACCATCCAGGCTATGCACACGATCACAAGCCAACTGGTTATGACGGTTGGTAACCGTACGGCACTGTCTTATATTTGTCCACGACCACGCGTTTTGTATACACCGAGCGGAACGTCTTGGTCTGTGTCTCACTGATCACTTTGCGATTTCTATGTCTCTTGATTCGGGATTCATATTCGATGACAGTTTTGTAATGTTCGCGATCTTGTACACACTCGACCATAGTCTTAAAATTGACTTTCTGACTAGCATTGTAATCCAAAGTGATGCCTTTTACTTTGCATTTCTGATGTCGATTTCCTTTTTCATCGATATATTCATACCCATAGTTTTTTGGCCCTAATGCCACGAATTTGACAATGCGTCCATGTGGTACTTCATCTGTCCACTTTCCCAACTGACTCTCTTCAATTGGAATGTTGTACTTGTCAGGGTCATAGATGTACATACAACTGTCTGTGTCAAAATACAGTACCCGATCTCCAAGTTTTTCCAACTGGGTGTAGTTCAAGTCGAGCATAGGACGTAACGAAGGCAGCTACCACTGGATTTGAAGATGAATGGGGCTGTGTTGCGTCTGTTTCATCCGAGTAATTCACCAACATGAAGTTGTCATGATCGAAAATCTCGGCAAACTGCATAGTGACATGACGGTCGGAGAGTAGGTCATACAACCGGTTCACCTTAGTCACATACTCAGTTTTGGTTTGAACATTGTTTTGTGCATTCTTACCCCACAAGCAGTTCAACATGGTTTTGGCAAACGCTCTTTTTCCTTTGTTCTTTTTCACGTTGTCAAGCCAGATACCCTCTATCTGAAAGTAATTCTGTTTAAAGCGGGCTTCATCATCTTCTGTTTTTACCCAATTAGGGTAACCACTTGCTTCTTGTTTCAATTTCAAGTATTTGTCAATATACTGTTTATACACATCTTTACTCCATGTGTCCCAGTGCCAGATGTGGAAGACGTCTACCAATTGGTATCCTACCTCAAGAGCTTTGGCTATTTCCACATGGGTCCAGGTACCTGTCAACATGCGTTTGTACAGAGTGTGATTGCATTTTTCACACTCTTCCTCAGCACAGGTACGGCACAGTGTAAAGATCATTTTCTTGTTACAGTGAATAGGTAGGACTGGTAGCCACAGGTCTTGTGGTGGCAATACACGACATTTGATGAGTCCCTTGTACTTTCCAATGTTCTTTATATCAATCATCTCTTGACTTAAGATGTTGGGATGTCCCACGGGGTATGCTTTGTACTTGTTCACGAATGGATACAGTGAGCAAATGTCAGCATACTTGATTTCTTCCTTGGTGGTTGTATCCACTTCATGGTACAATTGAACGGCATTGGTTCGTCCACCAAACAAAGCATCCCGAGGTATAATAGGTTCTTGGAAGGGAAAGAAACGGTTCACAGTATCTCTGTATTCTGGTTCAATCTTGCATTTCTGATCAAAGTCACATTCCCACATTACAACTGTGTTGTAACCTTGTTGAGCCAAGTCTTTCAACCGAAAGGTTGTGGCATTGTATAACTGCTCCATAGTTTGAAGTGTGTAACCGTTCACACTGTCTCTCCTTGGGTAACATTTTGGACACCCGTGTGTCCAGCACCCCATGAATTCGTATACGGTGTTCGTCTCTTTGTGGAATCCGTCAACGTAATAGGGTCCAATTTGTACTTCACCTCCATTTAATGCATGGCGAATGTGCTTATTCTCAATGGAAGCAGTTGTTTCTATCCAACGAATCCCTTTGATTGAGTATCGAGATTTGTTTGGATACCCGTCATCAGAGATTACAGCCAAGGTCTTTGGAGGCATTGAATTTTTACGCCAAGCTTTGTTGCACACTTGAGCTAGAGTGGTCGCTTCCAGGAACGGATCAATTTGGTCACTGGCCAACAGTTCTTTCCTAAACTCTCCACCACCTCGTCTCAAGATGTCCACATCTGATTTGCAGTACTTTTGAATTTCTAACTGAAAGTGAAACACAGCCTTTTGTGCCACTTTTGCATTGTACCATTTCAGAAACGCTTCTCTCTTGTCAGGTTTCATGCTGTTGGGTCTGTAAAAATGTACGGGGAGATAGTCTCCAATGTAGTCTTGGTATTCATCCGTGTTGGCATAAAATGGAAACCATCCTTTTGCCATCTCAGTCAATCCAAACGTGTCGGGGAAATCGGACAAAGGCATGTTGAGAAAACTCAGTGAGTCGATGAATCTCACTTGATGGGCTTTCATCATTAGAATTTTGCTTCCATTCATGATCAATTCTGGTTTGGCTGTATCATGTGTCAGTAAGTGCCTAAAAAAAAACTGTGCATCGTATCCTTGTGAGTTGTGAGCAATCACTGTGGTACCTTTGTGACTGGGTTGAAACAGCCATGCACAAAATTCTGACAAGGTGTTGTTACCACGAAATATTTTTTTCTCTAGGCTCATCCACAGCTTCGCATTTCTGACACAGGCTTTTCATGGATTGACACATACAGTCTCCACATGCACGCTGAGCAACACAAAAGTTTGGTATATGTTCACCCAAATCAAATCGGCACTCAAAGTCAAAGAAGATGAAAGGTTCAGTCGGTGACTTCATGTTCTCTGGTTCTTTGTACGTGGGGATATAACACTGATGTTCTGCATCCACAACTTTCTTGCAATACTTGCATTTTTTAGTGCCAGGACAGAGATGGTTCTTCTTTGTGCCCACAACCATTTGACCACAGGTCTTGCAATTCCATACACTTTCACAGATGTTTTTTGTAGATTTTCCTGGTTTCGCTTTGTGCTGATCAAAACATTTCTGACTATGAAATGTTCTACCACAGTGACCACATGGAAAGAATCCTTCTTTTGGGCATAGTGTCGAGGCGTAACACAGACAAATGTTCTTGCACAAGTGAGCTTCTCTGTTGTTATAACCGTAGTTACAGTGTTCACAGAAGTAGCTGCATCCCAGGAAACCAGTGATTGATGTAATGCAATCATAATGTTTATCATGATGATAAATGTGAATCACTTTGCTTTTGTCTGTCAGAGGTGGGTGATTGAACAACACGTCCATTTTCTCAAATTGTGGCCACACTTTGATCACATAGTCTGGATAAAGGTGGGCTTGAATCTTCTTGTATTCTTCTATACCACAAGGTTGATTTGGACTAATGCCCACACTATCTAACAATGTCTTGGCTTCTTGGCTTTGAAGTAATTTTGCAGATTGTCTCATCAAATTCCATCGCTTATTCCAGGCTGTATCGTCCGTTTTATTGAGTTTACATATCCCTACCACAATTGATCGTGCCAAGCACATACTGTCGTGAACATTGTCTATCTTTACCATACTTCGTTTGACTTTGGTCATTTCTAATGCTCATGTGCTCCAAATTTCAGGCATAATGACATGTGTCATTTAAGGCCCATGAATCTCAAACTTGTGGTTGCTTTGTGATACTTTCTCTATTTCGTTCAACAGCGTATCTCCTGAAATGTGTGTTGCATTCTCGAACGGAATGTGGATACCAAATGCTAGGTCAGGATGATTTATGGAGATACGAATTTGATCGTTGTCATTGACCCGTGCTTCTCTGTATAACTGTTTCACCTTGTCATTGAAAAGTTGATGTGTAAATTCAAACGGTTTTTTATATCTTTCAAAAGTAACATCGTACACGTGGCCATTCGTTTTAAACTTTCTTGAAGTTCTCTGTGACCGTGGCTGTATGGAATAATATTCCCGTATATCACTCTTGGTCTTTTTTTGCAGGTGGCTCATCATCGCTGCTTTCTTCACTACTCGACATCGTTGTGATTATAAGTAAGTGAGGAAAGCTTTTTTATACATCTAAGCTCCGCCCACCTGATCTCAGGCCTATAAGGTGCGGTGTGACCCGTCCACTTCATCACTCTCAAACCTGATTCAGACTGCTCTCTTCAGAATGACCTGCAATACATTTGAGTTCTGGGTGAAAGGACAACTACAAGCTATCAGTGACAAGCTGATCAGACTAGAAACAGAAAGACAAGTGACATGCTACCGCTGTCAGGAAAAGGGGCATTATGCATCGGCATGTACGAAGAAAGCTTCAACACCTCAAACAGTACGGGTGTGCTACCGTTGTCATGAACCGGGACATTTTGTTTTTAATTGCCCAAAACCTGCAGTGTGCTACAGCTGTCACGAACAAGGCCACTTTGCATCCGCTTGTCCTAAGAAAGGAATGAATAGTACTGTACCTACAGTAAACGCACAGGCGGACAGTGAAATGCAGAAAATGGACGTAGTTGAGACAGTGCCACAGACGGACAGTGATGTTGAGTTACTAGAGGCTGTCTCTGAGTTGGAGAAACCTACCGTAAAACCCAAGAAACGCAAGAGAAGCGTCAACACATGCATCGTGTGTCCTGAGGCTCACACATCAACAAGCAGTACAGAGTGTAACCGACCAGCTAAGAAGCGAAAAATGTGACATTTGAACACTAGACTCGAAACAAAGTTGTGTTATGTTCATTATTTGCTGTATGACCCACGTTTAATTCATTGTTGCTGTATGACACATGTTTGTTGTTAAACACAATAAAAGTCATATGACAATTGTATTAGTTATCCTTTCTACATCATTGTAATGGTCCTGAAAAGGACCGTTATTTATTGAGAAGTGTCTAGCACTCACTCAAATACAAATACCGCCAGTAATGCCTGCTGGCTTCTGGATATGCCAGGTAAAACCCTGACAAATCCGGGTACAATGGCAAAGGGGGTAAACTCGGGTACAAGTTGACACCCTCTTCCTTAATACCCTCTTCCTTGACTTCTACTTTCTTCTCCTTTCGTAACGCCTTCCTTGCACGTCGGAATAACTTACGAAGGAACTTCATGGTGAAGAATGAATACATACACAGCATTACACAATTTATAGTCAAGAAAAAGTAGGTTAGTAGGTCAATCCACTTCAGGTCAAGGCCAAAGGCATGCTATCCAACTCAGGTCAAGGTCGAACACATCATTTTTTTATTGGATGAAAAATAACGTTCTCTGATTGGTGTGCGCCAACACAAGAAAGTAGGTCAATCCGGTACTATAAAACAGTGCACATACTCTATACTTTATTATTCATGAGTGCAACATGAGACCGTACACACGTAGGGCCTATGTCCACCCCAGACTTACTAAAATTGTTCCTCGACAATCCCAGCTATGAGGAACAAGAGAGCGACCCAGACAGCTATCACGACCGAGTTGAGGTGTGTGATCAATATCTCACTCTTATAAAAAGGGGAGATCTCCCTAATTACCTGTCAGTTACCTTTGAAGATGTACCATCTACCCTACTACAGGGATCGGGAGACAGCCTGAACTTCATAGGTGACAAGGATCTAACCCGTTGTCATTTGCATCTCCTTGCAGGATGGATGAAGAGATATGTGATGGGATGGGACTGTACAACGTGTGGTATGGACCACAATTCATAAGAAACAAAACGGCCCTTTTCAGGGCCAACCCAAATGTCTCGAAAGGACATTTTACAATTGTCAATCCCCCTTTAACTTACATAACGTTAAGAAGTGGTCCTCCTTTAACTAAGAAATAAAACATGACGTCAACATGACAATATTGCGTCATTCGAAAAATTGGTATACTCTTTCTCTCTATCCGATCTTAAGTCATCCTAGTTAGATCTAACAGGTAGGACATGTTTTTTATTGCATGCAACATACGGTACCATAAATCTGTTTTCGTATATAGTACCATAAATTTTCGATTCGGTACCATAAAAAAAAATTTTTATGGTACCGAGCGTACCATACTGCCACCCTTCACTACTGTTACCCTTAAACTGCATAGTTTAAGCTGTGTTATGTCTGCCTCTTCGAGCTGACTACATGTCAAAATCAAGCTGTTAACCATGTCCAATCGCATTTTCATGACATTGAAAAGACTTCAGAACTTTTTCATTTCTATTACTGGCGG
Organism: Solen grandis; assembly: GCA_021229015.1. Lineage (NCBI taxonomy): Eukaryota > Metazoa > Mollusca > Bivalvia > Adapedonta > Solenidae > Solen > Solen grandis. The sequence goes on along the minus strand of CM037795.1, from coordinate 45,613,525 downwards.
TGCTGGCACAGAGAAATCATTTGTATTGAAATGATTGTTGCATATTTACAAATTTTTACTAGTTCTCATTTAGGCATATCACCTGTTGTTGTTTGTGCTCCAACACGAACAGCTGCTAGGGACATCCATGGAAGTACAATTCATAGTCTCCTTCAAATCCCTGCCAGAAGATACCATCATGAATATGTATGCAATGTCCAAAACTGCAGAGATGTATGATGTAGATGTGCACCTTGTTTTTCAATTTTTTAAATTCGAAAAATTTAAGAATTTATGGCCAAACCGAGTTTCGAACTTTGGTCCTAAAACTATTATTTAATGTTACAAAGGCTACTGATGAGATAGAAGCATGAAAATTTGACAGTTTATTGGCCCAGATGTCTTCTTTCTTTTCTGTGAAAGATTTTCTTTTAAGTCACGTGGTTATGACGTCATTTAATGGACAAAATCCTATTTTTTTCAAAGATTTCCCTCGCTCTGGCATCATACATTTTGAGTCAATTTTAATGAAATTGAAAGTGCAGCGATAAAAAAGTATCTTTTTAAACATTCAATCATCTCCAATATTCATTGGCGTCATATGACGTCAGATTTGACGTCAGCTTCAAAAGTTTGTTAGCGCTCTAGAGCCTTCAATATTGGTCCGATTATCTTGATATTTTTACAAAAGATGTATTTTAGGATGTAGATGTTCACCTTGGCATTCAAATTTCCAAATTCTAAAAGATCAAGATTCCATGGCAATACCGAGTTTCGAACTTTGGTAAAAAAATAAATTTAAATGTTACAAAGCCCCCTGATGCGTTACAAACATGAAAATTGGACAGCATATCGGCATTGAAGTTTACATTCCATTTTCTGAATGATTTTCTCTTTAGTCACGTGGTTATGACGTCATCAAAAAGACAAAAAAAAATCTTTTTAAAGATTTCTTTCGCTCTGGTATTATGAATTTAAAGTCAACCTTAATTATATCTTCAGAATTGATAGAGTTAAAATTGAAGTGATGCATACTTAGTATAGGGTGGCACTATGGTACCAAGGTACCATAAAAAATTTTTTTTATGGTACCGTGGTACCATAAATTTTTTTTTTTTTGGTATTTATGGTACCAAATCTATAGTACCGAATGGTACTCTATATGAAAACAGAATCTATAGTACCGAATGGTACTCTATATGAAAACAGAATCTATAGTACCGAATGGTACTCTATATGAAAACAGATTTATGTAAAATTGTAAAAATGACAATTGTAAAATGTCCTTTCGAGACATTGGGGTTGGCCCTGAAAAGGGCCGTTTTGTTTCTTATTAATTGTGGTCCATACCACATGTTGTACAGTCCCATCACATATTGTGGTCTATACCACACGTTTGACAGTCCCATCCCATCACATATCTCTTCATCCATCCTGCAAGGAGATGCAAATGACAACGGGTTAGATCCTTGTCACCTATGAAGTTCAGGCTGTCTCCCGATCCCTGTAGTAGGGTAGATGGTACATCTTCAAAGGTAACTGACAGGTAATTAGGGAGATCTCCCCTTTTTGTAAGAGTGACATATAGATCATACACATCAACTTGGTCGTGATAGCTGTCTGGGTCGCTCTCTCGTTCCTCATAGCTGGGACTGTCGAGGAACAACTTTAGCAAGTCTGGGGTGGAGCTACGTGTGTACGGTCTCATGTTTCAATCATGAATAATAAAGTATAGAGTATGTGCACTGTTTTATAGTACCGGATTGACCTACTTTCTTGTGTTGGCGCACACCAATCAGAGAACGTTATTTTTTCATCCAATAAATCAAGTTCGACCTTGACCTGAGTTAGATAGCATTGTCTTCGGCCTTGACATTTTGGGGTGGATTGACCTACTAACCTACTTTTTTCTTGACTATAAATTGTGTAATGCTGTGTATGTATTCATTCTTCACCATGAATTTCCTTCGTAAGTTATTCCGACGTGCAAGGAAGGTGTTACGAAAGGAGAAGAAAGTAGAAGTCAAGGAAGAGGGTATTAAGGAAGAGGGTGTCAACTTGTACCCGAGTTTACCCCCTTTGCCATTGTACCCGGATTTGTCAGGGTTTTACCTGGCATATCCAGAAGCCAGCAGGCATTACTGGCGGTATTTGTATTTGAGTGAGTGCTAGACACTTCTCAATAAATAACGGTCCTTTTCAGGACCATTACAATGATGTAGAAAGGATAACTAATACAATTGTCATATGATTTTTTTTTATTGTGTTTAACAACAAACATGTGTCAGTAACAATGAATTAAACGTGCGTCATACAGCAAATAATGAACATAACACAACTTTGTTTTTTTCAAGTCTAGTGTTCAAATGTCATTTTTCGCTTCTTAGCTGGTCGGTTACACTCTGTATTGCTTGTTAATGGGTGAGGCTCAGGACACACGATGCATGTGGTGACGCTTCTCTTGCGTTTCTTGGGTTTTACGGTAGGTTTCTCCAACTCAGAGACAGTCTCTAGTAGCTCAACATCACTGTCCGTCTGCGGCACTGTCTCAACTACGTCCATTTTCTGCATTTCACTGTCCACCTGTGCGTTTACTGTAGGTACAGTACTATTCATCCCTTTCTTAGGACAAGCGGATGCAAAGTGGCCTAGTTCGTGACAACTGTAGCACACTGTAGGTTTTGGGCAATTAGAAACAAAATGTCCCGGTTCATGACAACGGTAGCACACCCGTACTGTTTGAGGTGTTGAAGCTTTCTTCGTACATGCCGATGCATAATGCCCCTTTTCCTGACAGCGGTAGCATGTCACTTGTCTTTCTGTTTCTAGTCTGATCAGCTTGTCACTGATAGCTTGTAGTTGTCCTTTCACCCAGAACTCAAATGTATTGCAGGTCATTCTGAACAGAGCAGTCTGAATCAGGTTTGAGAGTGATGAAGTGGACGGGTCACACCGCACTTTATAGGCCTGAGATCAGGTGGGCGGAGCTTAGATGTATAAAAAAGCTTTGCTCACTTACTTATAATCACAACGATGTCGAGTAGTGAAGAAAGCAGCGATGATGATGAGCCACCTGCAAAAAAGACCAAGAGTGATATACGGGAATATTATTCCATACAGCCACGGTCACAGAGAACTTCAAGAAAGTTTAAAACGAAGGGCCACGTGTACGATGTTACATTTGAAAGATATAAAAAACCGTTTGAATTTACACATCAACTTTTCAATGACATGGTGAAACAGTTATACAGAGAAGCACGGGTCAATGACAACGATCAAATTCGTATCTCCATAAATCATCCTGACCTAGCATTTGGTATCCACATTCCATTCGGGAATGCAACACACATTTCAGGAGATACGCTGTTGAACGAAATAGAGAAAGTATCACAAAGCAACCACAAGTTTGAGATTCATGACGGGGATCTCCAGTTAGAAATGACACATGTCATTATGCCCGAGGGAGGTGGAAGAACAAAAAGAACGTTTGGATCGCACCTAAGCATTGAGAACATGTCCAAAGTCAAACGAAGTATGATAAAGATAGACAATGTTCACGACAGTATGTGTTTGGCACGATCAATTGTGGTAGGGATATGTAAACTCAATAAAACGGACGATACAGCCTGGAAGAAGCGATGGAATTTGATGAGACAATCTGCAAAATTTCTTCAAAGCCAAGAAGCCAAGACATTGTTAGATAGTGTGGGCATTAGTCCAAATCAGCCTTGTGGTATAGAAGAATACAAGAAGATTCAAGCCCACCTTTATCCAGACTATGTGATCAAAGTGTGGCCACAATTTGAGAAAATGGACGTGTTGTTCAATCACCCACCTCTGACAGACAAAAGCAAAGTGATTCACATTTATCATCATGATAAACATTATGATTGCATTACATCAATCACTGGTTTCCTGGGATGCAGCTACTTCTGTGAACACTGTAACTACGGTTATAACAACAGAGAAGCTCACTGGTGTAAGAATATTTGTCGGTGTTACGCCTTGACACTATGCCCAAAAGAAGGATTCTTTCCATGTGGTCACTGTGGTAGAACATTTCATAGTCAGAAATGTTTTGATCAGCACAAAGCGAAACCAGGAAAATCTACAAAAAACATCTGTGAAAGTGTATGGCAATGCAAGACCTGTGGTCAAATGGTTGTGGGTACAAAGAAGAACCATCTCTGTCCTGGCACTAAAAAATGCAAGTATTGCAAGAAAGTTGTGGATGCAGAACATCAGTGTTATATCCCCACGTACAAAGAACCAGAGAACATGAAGTCACCGACTGTACCTTTCATCTTCTTTGACTTTGAGTGTCGATTTGATTCGGGTGAACATATACCAAACTTTTGTGTTGCTCAACGTGCTTGTGGAGACTGTATGTGTCAATCCATGAAAAACCCGTGTCAGATATGCGAAGCTGTGGATGAGCCTAGAGAAAAAATATTTCGTGGTAACAACACTTTGTCAGAATTTTGTACATGGCTGTTTCAACCCAGTCACAAAGGTACCACAGTGATTGCTCACAACTCACAAGGATATGATGCACAGTTTATTTTGAGGCACTTACTGACACATGATACAGCCAAACCAAAATTGATCATGAATGGAAGCAAAATTCTAATGATGAAAGCCCATCAAGTGAGATTCATCGACTCACTGAGTTTTCTCAACATGCCTTTGTCCGATTTCCCCGACACGTTTGGATTGACTGAGATGGCAAAAGGATGGTTTCCATTTTATGCCAACACGGATGAATACCAAGACTACATTGGAGACTATCTCCCCGTACATTTTTACAGACCCGACAGCATGAAACCTGACAAGAGAGAAGCGTTTCTGAAATGGTACAATGCAAAAGTGGCACAAAAGGCTGTGTTTCACTTTCAGTTAGAAATGCAAAAGTACTGCAAATCAGATGTGGACATCTTGAGACGAGGTTGTGGAGAGTTTAGGAAAGAACTGTTGGTCAGTGACCAAATTGATCCGTTCCTGGAAGCGACCACTCTAGCTCAAGTGTGCAACAAAGCTTGGCGTAAAAATTCAATGCCTCCAAAGACCTTGGCTGTAATCTCTGATGCCGGGTATCCAAACAAAACTCGATACTCAATCAAAGGGATTCGTTGGATAGAAACAACTGCTTCCATTGAGAATAAGCACATTCGCCATGCATTAAATGGAGGTGAAGTACAAATTGGACCCTATTACGTTGACGGATTCCACAAAGAGACGAACACCGTATACGAATTCATGGGGTGCTGGACACACGGATGTCCAAATTGTTACCCAAGGAGAGACAGTGTGAACGGTTACACACTTCAAACTATGGAGCAGTTATACAATGCCACAACTTTTCGGTTGAAAGACTTGTCTGAACAAGGTTACAACACAGTTGTAATGTGGGAATGTGACTTTGATCAGAAATGTAAGATTGAACCAGAATACAGAGATGCTGTGAACCGTTTCTTTCCCTTCCAAGAACCTATTTTACCTCGGGATGCTTTGTTTGGTGGACGAACCAATGCCATTCAATTATACCATGAAGTGGATACAACCACCAAGGAAGAAATTAAGTATGCTGACATTTGCTCACTGTATCCATTCGTGAACAAGTACAAAACATACCCCGTGGGACATCCCAACATCTTAAGTCAAGAGATGATTGATATAAACAACATTGGAATGTACAAGGGACTCATCAAATGTCGTGTATTACCACCCCAAGACCTGTGGCTACCAGTCCTACCTATTCACTGTAACAAGAAAATGATCTTTACACTGTGCCGTACCTGTGCTGAGGAAGAGTGTGAAAAATGCAATCACACTCTGTACAAACGCATGTTGACAGGTACCTGGACCCATGTGGAAATAGCCAAAGCTCTTGAGGTAGGATACCAATTGGTAGACGTCTTCCACATCTGGCACTGGGACGCATGGAGTAAAGATGTGTATAAACAGTATATTAACAAATACTTGAAATTGAAACAAGAAGCAAGTGGTTACCCTAATTGGGTAAAAACAGAAGATGATGAAGCCCGCTTTAAACAGAATTACTTTCAGATAGAGGGTATCTGGCTCGACAACGTGAAAAAGAACAAAGGAAAAAGAGCGTTTGCCAAAACCATGTTGAACTGTTTGTGGGGTAAGAATGCACAAAACAATGTTCAAACCAAAACCGAGTATGTGACTAAGGTGAACCGGTTGTATGACCTACTCTCCGACCGTCATGTCACTGTGCAGTTTGCCGAGATTTTCGATCATGACAACTTCATGTTGGTGAATTACTCGGATGAAACAGACGCAACACAGCCCCATTCATCTTCAAATCCAGTGGTAGCTGCCTTCGTTACGTCCTATGCTCGACTTGAACTTTACACCCAGTTGGAAAAACTTGGAGATCGGGTACTGTATTTTGACACAGACAGTTGTATGTACATCTATGACCCTGACCAGTACAACATTCCAATTGAAGAGAGCCAGTTGGGAAAGTGGACAGATGAAGTACCACATGGACGCATTGTCAAATTCGTGGCATTAGGGCCAAAAAACTATGGGTATGAATATATCGATGAAAAAGGAAATCGACATCAGAAATGCAAAGTAAAAGGCATCACTTTGGATTACAATGCTAGTCAAAAAGTCAATTTTAAGACTATGGTCAACTGTGTACAAGATCGCAAACATTACAAGACAGTCATCGAATATGAATCCCGAATCAAGAGACATAGAAATCGCAAAGTGATCAGTGAGACACAGACCAAGACGTTCCGCTCAGTGTATACAAAGCGCGTGGTCGTGGACAAATATAAGACAGTGCCGTATGGTTACCGACCGTCATAACCAGTTGGCTTGTAGTCGTGTTGCATAGCCTGAACGGTGGTGGAAACATACGGAGATTCACGATGAACACTCTACCAGTAGAAATACAACAGATGATCTACAGACATCTCGTTGAAGCTAATAAGAAACCTGCTGCATTTTGCAACGAGTTATTTTTTACTTGGGCACAGCGCGTTGGAAACAGAATAATTCACCAGACGATGAAGGATTCCTCTTGTTTAAACCAAGTTTATGATATGTTTCATGATGTACGAGGGCGTAATCTTCCAATCAGCTATAAAAGTGTGGTCTTTCAACGGATTTTTGCCATTTACAACCTGCTACGCAACCTGATCTCTGACGTGTGGTACATATACATTGAGACCCTAAACATTGATACAGTGGAGAAACTGAACCGTTTTGATGAGCGTATGTATCTCAGATTTGCGATTAACCACCGGAACGACACACCAGAGGATATACGTGCCATTTTACTGACTCCAGAACCTATCACTTGTGAGCAAGTGTTTAACATTTTTGGTAAACAGTGCAGCGCAATATTCAAACAAACGAGGCCAAATCCTAGTGAACAGTTCTTTCAAGATCCCGATTTCAACAACTTAGAAAGGTTTGAGTTGGGAGACGAATCCCTCTGGGACACCTACAAAATAAGATACTACGCAGAGTACTTGCAAGACGAATGAGAAGTCAAACATGGGAAATTCAATCAGAACAGGCGTCTACAGGAAAAAAACATAACTCCAATTCGGAATCCATGGCGTAGAGCTGTGTTGTTGGCTGTGCGTGTACTTGGAATTCAATCAGAACAGGCGTTAAGACAATCGGAGGAACTGTTTGACGAAGTGTGCATGGCTTTAAATGCTATGGGATATACCATGATATTGCCGGAATGGATGATGTATAAAGAAAGACTGATTCATGATGTGTGTCATAGTTTACATTTTTGACTGATGTTGTTCAAGTGTTTATTTGCTATGATGTATAAAATAAAATGTTGTCATGCAATGCTGTTTTTTTTTGGCCTCATGGAAAGTAGTTTACTTTTTCAACATCCTAGTAACATTTTCATCTCAGGGCCAAGTGGTTCAGGAAAAACTCAATTTGTAAAAAAACTTATTGAGTACAAAACCGAATTATTTCATGCGGTACCACAACGCATCGTCTGGTGTTACAAAGAATGGCAAAGTGCCTACGCACAGTTACAAGAACGTGAAGCTATCAAATTCATTCAGGGTATCCCTGAGGATGATGAAGAGATAGTAGACGATACAACCTTACCACACCTCGTCATATTTGATGATATGTTAGGAGAAAAAGATGAGGAGAAAATTAAATTATGGTTCACGCGAAAGGGACACCATAGAAATGCCACTGTCATTTACATCACACAAAACATGTTCCAACAATCCAAGGCTAGTCGTACCATCAGCTTGAATGCACACTACATGGTATTATTTCAAAACACAAGAGATAAAGGCCAGATCAAAACACTTGCGAACCAAATACAACTACCCCATTTGGTGATGGCGTATCAAGATGCAACCTCTACACCTCATGGATATCTTATCATTGACTTTCACCCAAGAACACCCGACCAGAATCGTTTAAGAACAGATGTGTTCCATCGGTGGGTAACAGGTGAAGATCGAGGACCGACCGTCTACACTACAGTATAAAATGATAGGAACATGACACCCGATCATCATTAAGGATACACCTACCATGGAAAACACACCACATACAGTGATCAAAGCTCTAGAATCGTTGAGTCGGGAAAAAAAACCCAACGAAACGACAAGAGCTGGTAGAATCAGGATTAACAGAGATGGTAAAATGGTTCACCTTAGCTGCACGACTCATCTTAGAGAAAAAAGTAACCGTGGCAAAACAGACGATGAATTTTATGGAACGCAACAAAGACATTTTAAGACAGTTAGCTGATCAACATGTGGATCTGGCCACAAAACGACAACTTATTTTAAAACCTGGTGGTGGAGGTTTCCTTGGGGGCACCATCATTCGTACACTGCTTCGATGGAACGGGACCAAAGCTGTGAGAAAATTTGGTCCAGTAGCAAGAAAACAACCACCCAAACGAAAGTCACCAGCCAGGAAACGGTCACGACAACAACCACGAAAACAGCCAACCAAACGCAAGTCACCAGTAAGGAAACAAACAAGGAAGAAGCAGACATTGCCTCATGATCGATTTGTCACTGTAAGAAGAAAACGCTCTGTAACAACTGGAACACCAAAAGTGTCCCCCATACTGATTCGACGTGATGTTACATCAGGGACATCATCCAAAGCATCACCACTTGTGGCCCCATTCTCTCCACTGACCTCATCTACTCCCCGTTCTAATAGAAGTTCGATGAGGTCTGGGTTGGCTACACCACAAGGATCAATGACGGTTTCACCAAACCCTACAGTTCGACGACAATTGTTTGACCTTTCCAATTCTTCAAGTGGGCGTTCCTCATCATCATCATCATCAAGATTTTCACCAATCCCAAGTCTCCATTCCCCATTACCTACTGCCATTACTGCGATGAGAAATTCAGGACCACTGAGTAGTGCTGGCAATATCGCTTTACAAGCCCTTCAACAGTGGTATAAATAAAAGAGACCAAACATTTCATCATCATTTGTCATCATGAAGCGCAAACAACCACTCGTTCGTAAACATGGCAAAATGTTGCTTGCTTTGACAGAAGCCTCGCCCAAATTTCGAAAGAAGATTATTCAAGAAGCACCAAAAGAATTGGTAGATTGTATTGCTGAATGTTGTCAAAACATTTTAAAAGGCAATGTACCACTGTCAGAGGCTCAGAAGCGTCGATTGCATTCTAAGAGACAACAGCTCCGACAGTTAGCGACCAAGAAAGTATCAGTTCGAAAAAAGAAAATCATTCTCAATCAGAAAGGTGGTTTTCTACCCCTGCTGGCACTTGCACCACTCTTAGCCAAAACAATTATACCTCTTGCTGGTGAACTCATTCGGAAAATATGAAGAAGATGGCCTATGTTCCAGTTCGGTTGTTGGAAGAGATGAATCGTTGGAAGAAGGAACAACGACCTCGGTTACCCCCATCCCCTCAAGTGAGTCAGACTTCATCATTACAGAAAGAAATGAATCAAGTTCTTGACGACAATCAATTGTCTGAGTCAGAAAAAGCACAACAATTTGGAGAAGTATTACATCGCTTTCAAGTGTCACATAAAAAAGCACTCAAACCCTTCAGACCACACATGGCTGAGAAAACAACAAGTACAGTGACTGAAAAGAAAGAGGAAAAACCGATGACCTTGAAAGATCAAATTCTAGACAGTGTTCCTACGACCATGCGACGAAAGGCTACTCTTTTGTTAAACATGCTGAAAGACCATCCTCACTTAAGTTGGGATGAACATGGTCTGTTAGAATATGATGGAAAACCCGTTGAAGGTTCAAATATTATTGATCTGGTCAATGATGTACTTCGACAGCGGAAAGGGTCAAATCCACGAGGATGGGAACAATTTTCTAGAGGACTGAAAGAGGTCAACATCCCACAAGAAGTTGTGGGCAATAAACGTCGATGGAATTTCATACAAACACCAGATGATGATGAAGAAGAAGAGGAGGAGGATGAATTTTATGATAGTTTTGCCTACGCACCTACATCAAAGAAACGAAGACCTATTAAAAAGGAAGAACCCGAGGAGATATTAGCCCATTCGTCATGGGACGCCTACTAAAGAAGGACACGTTACTTCGTCACCTGTACTATGATACTGATAATCCTACGAGTTTTGGAGGAATTCAGGGACTCTACAAGGCAGCGAAAAAACAGTTGAAATCTATCACTTTAGAGGATGTACGAGACTGGTTGAGAAGTCAAAGAACCTACACGTTGCATAAAACAATACGACGAAAATTTCGACGTCGACAGACTGTGGTAGGAGGTATCGATCATCAATGGCAAGCTGATCTCGCAGATATGCAACGTATGTACAAAGAGAATTCACCATATCGCTACTTACTATGTGTCATTGATGTGTTTTCAAAATATGCTTGGGTAAAACCCATCATTGACAAAACTGGAAAGACGCTCATCCAAGCCTTTCAGTCTATTCTAAAAGAAGGCCGAAAACCACTCTCTTTGCAAACAGACAAAGGCCGAGAATTTTTGAACAAAGACTTTCAGAAGTTTCTAGACAAGCATGACATTCATTTCTTCACGTCTGAAAACCCAGAAACTAAAGCGAGTATTGTTGAACGTTTTCAACGTACGCTTAAATCAAGAATGTGGAAATATTTTACTCATCACAAGACCCGTCATTATGTGGATGTACTGCAACTATTGGTACATGGCTACAATCATCGTTTTCATCGAAGCATCGGACGTACCCCTGCATCTGTGTCTAGAGAAAATGAGCATGAAGTCACCAAGACATTGTATGGCAACCATCAAAAGAAAAAAAAGAAATCAACTGATTTGAAAGTGGGTGATATAGTGCGCATCAATAAAACCAAGCAAACATTTGCCAAAGGCTATCTACCCAACTGGACAGTGGAATTGTTCAAAGTGGTTCGCATCAACAGAACACATCCATTGACCGTAAAACTGGAAGACTTGGCTGGAGAAACTATCGCCGGATCCTTCTACAGGGATGAAATTCAACATATAAAAGATGATGAGCTATACGAAGTGGAATCAGTTCTTGATCGGCGTACAAGGCGTGTAGGCGGTAAAACTTTTCAAGAAGTGAAAGTCAAGTGGCTTGGATATCCTAAAAAGTTTAACAGTTGGATTCCAAAATCACATTTAGTATAAAGTATAAACGTCGTGAACACCATGTCTCAGTCCGATACCAGCAGTGTTCAGGTAGACAACAGTATACAGACAGGAAAAAGTGAGGTACCAAACAACAGAATCACTTTCTTGACACAGATTGTGATCATCTTTATCATTGTCATCGTGTCATTAGTGAACCTGTGTCTCAACAGTCCAGATCGTGAACTGTGGTTGCTGCTGATGAGTACTTCTATCGGATACATTCTTCCAAACCCAAGTTTAAAATTTAAGAAACCATGAACTCTTTCTACATCACTCTCATCAGTGATAGTTCGATGGCATTGTACCCAAACAACACACAATGCTGTTTTAGAACCAAGCTGACAAAAACCATTGATGTCGACAAACAAAATTGGGAAGTGGCTCTCGTGGAAATGATCGTTCCCACACAAGTCAAAAACATTGAAGAGGAGGAAGGAAAATTCTACATCGTGACTAAAGATCCAGAACTGGCGGCAGCCTTTTCACAAGTGAAAAACGGGTGTGAATTAGAAGGCAAAAAATGGGCATTACCCCTTTGTATTCCTGCAGGCATCTATGCGTCACCACAACATCTCACTGACGAATTGGACAAAGCTATTAAACAAGCCACTAAAACAATTTTAACTCAAAGAAACCTCACATTTGGACTTGATTTTTCCGGCTTGTCAAAACGTGTCAAGTTTACCGGTAATACTGGATCAAAGATCGGCTTGGAACTTCATCCAATCCTCCTTACGAAACTTGGAGGAGAGGGAAGTACTGTGGTGTTTCCGGACAGAGAAAACAACAGATTCAAGTACGGTGTGGACCTCTTCACGAAGATGAACCATTTGTTTGTATATACCGATTTGGCAGAACACACTTTGATAGGGGATGTCGAAGCACCCATTTTACGCGTTGTGCCATTTGCCACAAAAACAAAAGCAGGGGCTAATCCACACATGCACTTTGAATTTCTAAATCTACACTACATACCTGTCAGCAGATCATATTTCAGTGAGATCAGTATCAATATAACCGGTGACACAGGGGAATCAGTTCATTTCACTCACGGGAAGTCGATGGTGAAGCTTCATTTTAAAAGAAAGACACGATGATTCCAGTTTACCGTGGTCAAGCTCGACAAGTCGGATATGGTTTGGGTTCCATGTTCAAGAAAATGGCCAGCAACATCTTACCCATGATGAAACCCATCGTGACCTCAGGACTAAAGACTCTGAAAAGAGAGGGCTTTAAACAAGGTATAGGAGCCGTAAAAGATATTCTGTCTGGCCAAAATGTAAAGACAGTGATCAAGAAACGGGGTAAAACATTGTTGAAAGATGTGGGTCAGAAAACTCTGAGAGGTATAAAGCTTCGAGATTTCAAATGTCGACATCATTCTGCTTTCATCGCGGCAAGGAGACGCAACAAAAAAAGAAAAATCTCATCGCGACCGTCAGATATTTTTGATTGAACAACATGATGCAACACGGGTCTTGTGAGTGTAGCAAAACTGAACTTGATGTGTCACATGTTCCACCTACCATGACAGCAATGCAAGATGCACAGTGGACAGAACATTATCCTGTGTCAGCACTGAGCAATTCATCTCCCATTGAATTTGTAATTCCTGCTCAATCAGAAAAGTGGACTGATATCAACCAGAGCTACTTGTACCTGAAAGTTAAAGTAGTCCAACCTGATGACACTAATCTGGCTGCTGATGGAGAAACATCCACAGTAAATAATTTCTTCCACAGCTTGTTTAGCAGTATTGATGTGTACCTGAACAACAAACTGATCACCAATAATGCTGACACGTATGCGTACCGGGCCTACATTGAGAATTTGCTGTCTTATTCTACGGACACTAAATCAACACAGCTCTACGCTACAGAAATGTGGAGTCCTGACACGGCGGGTCATATGCAAGCGCATACAGTTGCGGGAGGTAATGAAGGATTTAGAAAAAGAAGAACACGTATCCACCAGAGTCGTGTTCTGGAAATGTGCGGACGTCTGCATTTAGACCTGTGTTTGCAAGACAAGTACCTTCCCAATGGTGTAGAGATACGACTTCGACTCAACAGAACCCCAGTCAGTTTTTGCCTGTTTGGAGCAGAGGCAAAAATCCAGTTAATTCAAGCTGGATTCAATGTTCGGACTGTTGACCTGTTACCCGTAGTGGCCAACAACTTAAACCAGACCATCGCTCAACATGGCATGAAGATCCCAATTCGCCGAGCTGAGGTAAAAACTTTCACCATTCCTGCAGGCCAACGATCAAAGATCGAAGATCATTTATTTCAAGGACAGTTACCCAAACGTATCATTCTAGGCCTGGTAAAGAATACAGACATGAACGGTGATCTGGCAACCAACCCATTTGATTTTCAACATTTCAACTTGTCTAAGTTAGAAGTCAGTGTAGACGGAAAGACGACACACAACTTGCCGTTCCAGCCTAACTTTCCCACAGGAGAAATTTTGAGATCATACATGTCCCTGCATCAAGCCACGGGATCACTCGGTTTAAACCGCTCCATGGGTCTGACAATGAACGATTACATGCAGGGGTACACACTGTGGGGCATTGACTTAACGCCAGATCAAGGATCAGAAGAGGGACAGCTGCATCCTATAAAAACGGGCAACTTGCGAATCGAGGTTCAGTTTCGTGCAGGTCTTGGTGACCCCATCAATGTGATTGTGTATGCCGAATATGACAGTCAGATAGAGATTAACGGGTTCAGAGAAGTCATCACAGACTATTAACCATGAGAAAATCAGGACAACAGCTGGCCAAACAACTGTACGAAGAAATCTACAACTTGAATAGGCGAAACGATATGGTAAAGAGTTTGAACCAGCATGTGGTGCATGAACTGCAGACACACCTCTTTGATATCGCGAAAGAAAACTGTTATGGTTGCATTGTTGATCATCCCAGTCAGACCCAACATCCCATATGTTTGTTTAGCAGCAAAAGTGAGTGGGTCGAGATGTTTCTGAACAGTGCATTAAAAAAACTGGACATGTATCAAGTGATGGAAAGATGGTACGCTGAACTACAAAACATGGATCTCACACGCGCTGAGAAAGCTGATGCTTATCAGATGTGGGCAAATATAAAGGCTAGTGTAGATACGAACAAGATCACACCATTGGAAACTTTTGAGTGCGAATGGGCAGGACGCATTAAACAAGATTGGGAAAATGGAAACGATTGAGTTGCAGTATATTTTGGATCATTCACCAATTCTAGCTCCCTTGAATGCCGTAGTATGTGCTTCAAGATCAACTACCACAACGTAGACCAGAGACTGTAAAAGCTTACATAGTGAATACCCACAATTCGAGTCAACCTGGTGAACATTGGGTGGTTGTGCTTTTCAACGATAAATCGACTTACTACTTTGATTCGTATGGACAAAAACCACTCCATTGTGACATTCAACGTTTCTTGGAAAGACATGGACCCTATACATGGAATCTCATGAGACTTCAAGGATACAACACGTTTGTGTGTGGAGCATATTGTTTGTTTGCTTTGCATTTTCTTGTTCGAGGATGTGATTTAACACGGGTGTTTAGAGCTAAATTCCGGACAGAGGATCAACCTCACTTCAATTTGAACGATTCCAATGTGGGATGTTGGTTTTACCAGAACTATTCAGAACTGTACAAACGTGCAAGAAGACAAGTGTGTAATCAGCACCAACAAACATGCACAGCTAAACATCCACCAAAGTTTGGAGATGGTCGTGCGTGTTTTGAATTACTGGCGAATAGTTTGGACCCATTCTACTTTCATTAAAGTGTTATGTACTTGTTGTTCATAGTGTTTGCATTGTTCATATTGTTTGTTCATATTGTTTGTTCATATTTTGTTTGCAATGTTCATAGAGTTCAATAAAAGGCTAAAACTGATTTGATTTCTTGTTGTTTATCTTACACATTAACAATTGTGATATATTCCCTCTCGAATATAGTTTGATGGCCCTGAAAAGGGCCGTATTTGGTTTTTGTGATCCTGAATTACTCGGAGTCACCCTACTAACTCTGAATAATCAGGGTCAAACCATATGCCATAATAGGCTGAGCGCACTGTAGGCCCATGTTTAGCGAAAACACAGGCAGGCCAGGCATACACTTGATAGGGTGCCCTACAAAACGGGCACTTCTGAAGCCGTGCGAAGCATCTGATGCATACAATGTCCTGACATTGACACTGGTTTATGTGATATATATCCTCCTCCCTCTCCTCTAAACACACACCACACTTTTCGAACCAGAGTTTTTGTTCGGACATTGTGATTTCATCCTTCTTTTTTAAAAAAAAACACTTATATAGTTATGAAAAAAAGTAGGTCAGTAGGTCAATCCATCCCCCAATGTCAAGGCCGAAGACAATGCTATCCAACTTAGGTCAAGGTCGAACTTGATTCATTGGATGGAAATTACATTCTCTGATTGGTGTACGCTAACAGTAGAAAGTAGGTCAATCCGCCTCAAGACTATAAAAGCACACTGCATCGTATCATAATCCTACTATCCAACCATGGAAAGCTACGTAACTTCTGATATCGTTAACAACGCCATACAGGCTGCTGATTTGTATGAGCTGACTACAGCTGCTAACCAGGCATCAGTGTCGTACACTCCGACTCCGATATACCAACCCAGCTACCAACCAACGTATCAACCTCAGCCTCCACCACACCAGCAGCAACCAGTACAGCAACAACAACCAGTGCAACAACCAATGCAACACCAACCGACAGTGCAGCCAGTAAATAATGTTGGACAATCTATTCTGAGGGAACTCAAAGAGGTGAACAACAACCTCATCAAATTGCAAAAGAGAATGGTAGAAGTGGAATGCCGTATCAAAATGAAAACAGACAAGCTGGTGGTGCCTATCACTTTCACTCCGGAAAATGTGGAAGCATCCAACAAACGTCCACTTGATGGTGGATCCCATTCTAAGAATGGACTTGGAGCCCATTGTAAAGACATACAAAATAGCAAAAAGAGTAAGAAGTAGAGAAAGAAAAAAACAACGGCCCTTTTCAGGGCCAACCCAGATGTCTCGAAAGGACATATTTTTACAATTGTCAAACCAAGTAAATAAAAGTATCAAACGAAATGAATTCATGCCATTCGTTTTCAGACTGTGCTATGGATAAGTCACATATAACTATCGACTGCATATCTGACATGGACAAAATAGAAGCCCGACACCAACGTTCGCTTAAACTACAAGCCCGATACCAACGTACGCTTAAAATAACAACAACACTCAGGAGTATCATAGACAAATTGAGTGCATGTTACTTTCATGAACTATACTATGATGATATCTTAAATATCATTGAAGCACATTTCATCACCATAGAACATGTTGAATACCTGCTGAAGAAAACTCATAGACAAATAGAGTAACCACTACTCTGTGAAAAAAAAACAACAACGGCCCTTATCAGGGCCAACCCAAATGTCTCGAAAGAGAATATACCTCAATTGTCACCATTATTTTCAAATTCCATTCAAAATTTTCTTTCATTAAAAATATGATCCAATGTTTTATAAAAAAATGTTACAAAAATGTTACAAAAATGTTACAAAAAAAAGTCATCACTACTACAAATTCGGCTTGAATTTTTTTTAATTTTACAGCAATTCTGATATGTCAATACAAAAGTAGGTCAATCCAACCCCAATGTCAAGGCCGAAGACAATGCTATCCAACTCAGGTCAAGGTTAAACTTGAATAGAAATAACATTCTCTGATTGGTGTACGCTAATAGTAGAAAGTAGGTCAATCCACCTCAAGGCTATAAAAGCGCACCGCATCAAGCATTCGGTCATATTCTCGCTGCACAACCATGGAACAAATTCAGCAACTGAGTGAATTTGTCCACGAATTGATGGGGTTGATCGAACGACAACGCAATGAGTGGAGACAACAGCAAGACCATATTGCAGAATACCATCTGATTTTGTCAAACATGGTACATCAGATGATATTGAGACAACAGATGATGCAACGCGATGAACATGATGACTATATGCTCATGGAACATCAGGAGATGTTGAGACAACAGCAACAAGCAACAAGATGAAGATGAAGATCATATGCTCATAGAACAACAGCAGATCTTACAAGATGAAAACGATGTCATCGTAATCAGTGACGATGGCATCGAAACCGAGCACGATGTGGACAATGTCACCGAAATCTAAAGAAGAAACAAAACGGCCCTTTTCAGGGCCAACCCCAATGTCTCGAAAGGACATTTTACAATTGTCATTTTTACAATTTTACATAAATCTGTTTTCATATAGAGTACCATTCGGTACTATAGATTCTGTTTTCATATAGAGTACCATTCGGTACTATAGATTCTGTTTTCATATAGAGTACCATTCGGTACTATAGATTTGGTACCATAAATACCAAAAAAAAAAAAAAAATTATGGTACCACGGTACCATAAAAAAAAAAATTTATGGTACCTTGGTACCATAGTGCCACCCTATACTACTATACTGCAATAAATGTTTGTTTTGTCACGTGGTTATGACGTCATGCATACTTAAGCAATAATTATTTTGAAAAATCATATAAAATCGCCAATTAGACCAATGAACTTAAACTTTTCAAAAATGTCGAAACTTAGTACGTTTATAAGGGCTTGAAAATTTCAAGTGATTACGTCATCAAACATGGCAGTTATTCATGTTTGATGGAATGCCTATTTGAAAATGTGAAAACAAACCTGTTCGTATTCTCGAAGATACTTTTTTTTTTATTAATAGAACGTTAGCTGAACTTGTCCTTGCAAAAAGATAGTTTTCTTTAGTCACTTGATTTTGACGTCGATAAAATATAAAAACCATTCATTTCAATACAATACGTATTCGCGCTCCAGCGTCATGAGTATTGATGCCAATCTTAAGCATACCTTAAAGAATTAATGTTGTGTAACTTGTTTATGACAACATTGATGTGTAAGGAAAATATATTAAAAAGATCAAAAGATTGTATATCTTAACTTAAAATAAGTAATAATGCCGTACCTTAACATGCGCAAAAAGTCCAGAAAATTTCAAGTGATTACGTTATCAAACATGACATATTCATGTTTTTCGTAAAAGGGCTAATTCATGGAAATCTATTAATTTGCAGAAAGAAATGTAAGTGGTCATTGGGTTGGTTGAGCAAGATCCGATTTTTCTTTGCAGGAATGAATGCCTGCGTTGAATAGTGAATTGCGAAACGTTTTTTTGAGTAAATGAGTCGCACTTACGATGAATTAGCATAATTATACTAGAGCCAGAAAACCTTTACGGATATCTTATTGCATTTGCTATCACGGCTTTCTGCAAACCTGAAGAAAATGACAAATACATGTATATCTTCCTATCGATTTTTTATGTTTTCTAAATGTTTAACGGTTTCTTTTTCTAAATCTGTAAAAATAAGCAAATATACAAAGCAAATGAATAGTTGAAAGTTTCAAGACGTTAATAACGTTAATTACAAAGAAATAAGAAATTATTTTCATTATTTTGCTTACACCTCTGCCTTTGTTTCCATCTAATTTTGCAAATGTAAAACTCAATCAATTCAAAGGTTGAAAGTAATCGATTTTAAAGTTGTTTTTTCTTTTTTACAATTTCAATTGTGGATCAAATTGCAATAAACACATGTTAAGTCATATGCTTACAAAGAAAAAGATATTAAATAAAGAATAAAAAAAAATCGACTGAATAACGTAAGAAAACAATTCTTGAGGATATTATTATTTAAAATTTAAAAAAAACCATATTTATGTTTCTAAAAAAAGATTTAAAGTTATGTTTTAACATAATCGTAAGTATATATTTAAGATAATGATGATTTACATATTAAATCATACGTTATTATGCATCATTATTCCATTTTTTTTTTGTATTAACTGCAAATGAATAGTTGAATGTTTCAAGACGTTTATAACGTTAATTACATAGAAATAAGAAATTATTTTCATTATTTTGCTTACACTTCTGCCTTTGCCTATACTACTCCCTGGACCCAGTGAAACCAGAGCTACACCCTTCTCACGGCTCGGGCAAAGCGCCAAGCCGGTTGTATTATCACTGCCTACATTTTTTTTTTAATTGTAGCGCCCCCCTAACCTGAACTTCTGGATCCGGCACTGGCAACTACCCTTATATGCTGAGCGCCATTCAAGGGAGATATACCAGTACCAGTATTTGTACAACTTTGATATGTCGCGACCGCGGATCGGACCTACGACCTCCCGAGTCGGACGCTCTACCCAACGGAGTACCAAAGGTCATCCGCATGAGTGAGTCTGTTATTGAATCAATTAGAATATTTCACGGAGGAGATAACAACTCGTTCAAATCTAGTATCCATAAATTCGAAAAAACCAGTATAAATTAAAAAGAAACATGTTTTATTTAAAAAAAAATCATTTGGTAGATATATGTACCAGCTGCCACTTAACCACGGTACATTGGTTGTTCAGTTGTTCAGTTATTTGCAAACACACTTTGTTTACCTGAGGTAAACCGATGCAATAATATCCATAACACAAATTATTTGTTTACATCGGCATGCATAATTTTAATCTAATTCCACATTAATTTAGCCGTGACATTCATATTCTACCTCTATGTCATAGTTACATGAATGGTCACGTGATTCGTGAAATGGCTCTTGATTGAAATGAAATTAGACCAACGGTTGAAATTTGCGGTATCTACTGAATTCCTTGCGGCCGAGGAGAGATTATGCATGCCGATGTGAACATATAATTTGTTTTATGGATTTATTGCATCGGTTTACCTCGTTTCGTTGCATGATAGTTACATTTATATGGTTGAAAAAGTTATAATTTTCTGTTACATGAAATTTATATATTAGCAATAGGTGCAAAGATTTAAAGATGCATTCATAAATGTGTGAGATATTAGCATTTTTCGAGGATCCGGAGTAGTATCCCTTGTATAACATATATTGATCTACCCCCCCCCCCCCCCCTTTCGTGTCCCTTCCACCTTCGTGTCGAACCCCTTTGAGTTTAATGACCACCCGATCATCTTCGCTCTCAGCAACCCAACCAGCAAGGTCGAGTGTACAGCACAGCAGGCGTATGTATACCGCGACAAACGTAAGTCAAGAGTAATCAAATGATTGTTTAGTGCGATCGAGTTATATAGAAATCATTAGTGTTTTTGTTCCTTTCTTTCTTCTCTCTTTTTATTTGGTTATCATTTTTTTCATTAATTTATTTATTTCTTAAGGCGGTGATAATGCAATTCTGAGCATGTTTCATTCATTTGAGGGTATTGTTTATACGAGACTGATAAAGTGCTGGCTCACTGCGGTATCATATAATCTGGTTGGATGGTATCATTCCTTACCAACTGATAATATCTTGACACCGGTCCGAGCAGTCTGAAAATTGGGGTGACCTGTGAGATATAGGATTTGTATTAATCATTTTATGATACACATTGTACTATAAGGACTTTTTTTTCAAAACTATTATTCATATAGGAAAATAACACGGCCAAACTGTCGTCTTTATGGAATTGAATACCCGAAGTATAATGACTTGATTCTGCTAACAACAGTTTTCTTAACTGACTTGATGTATAATGTTTGTGTTGTTAATATGAAAGCTGTTAACATTTATCGTTTCTTTTTCATATAAATGTCCTTTACTAATCCAGGGCAAATGTGTGTTTGCCAGCGGCAGTCCTTTCCTAGACGTCACCCTGGGAGACAAGACTTTTTATCCCAGTCAGAATAACAACGCCTACGTTTTCAAGTCGTATTTGTATGAAATTTCACAAGTTGTTTTAGAATATCATTTTACAACATCTGTGCAAATTTCATCCGAAAATTTTATGTTTTTATGCATAATACCCTTTTTCCTGTTTTCCTCGATCTCGCGGATCTCGCACCGGCGCCGCTCGCACCTGTAAACTTGGTACGGTGCTATTATGCGGGTACCAAATCCGGATCTAGGGGGATCTAGTGTGTTCGTGCCTACCGGTTTATTTTAAATAAGAAAAAAAAAAAGATAAAAAAATAAATAAAGGAACTATATGTTAAATTCATTAAATTCATTTAAATTATGTTTAAAATCACCACCTACACTACGGCGGTCAGACTCAAATAGGAATATACGTTACTTTATAGTATCATCGCGCCACCCGGGTTTTTTTTTTATAAAATAAATATACAATGTATCAATATGAAAATAGGCCAATCCATAGAAACGACTATAACCTAAAATACGTGTACATTTTATTTCATTTTTTTGTTTAATGCAATTAAATTATTTTTTTTAATTCCCACCCCCTATACCATGGCGGTCAGTCTCAAATAGGAATATAGACTACTCATTAATTGGTAATCATCACGCCACCGGGTTATAAATGGTCATATTTTCATGATAACTTACTAATTCATAGAGATGACCATTTCTTAAAGTGGGTGTTAATTTCATTTAAAAATGTATTCTTTTATTTCTTAAAATCACCTCCGATACCACGGCGGTAAGACTCCAATATAAATATACACGACTCCAATATCATCGTGCCACCCGGGTTTTTACTGGTCATATTTATATGAAATCTTACCAATTCATGTAGAAGAAATTTGTGTTATTTTCAATTCAAAATTATTATTTTTTAATCATTGTTATTGTTATAATCCCCATTAATACAACGCCGGTAAGACTCAATCGGAATATACACTACCCCGGTATCGTCGCACCAGCCAGGTTGTTCCTCGTCATAATAATATTTTCATCATTTTTTATTTTATATATATATATATATATATATATATATATATATATATATATATGTATGTATGTGTGTGTGTGTGTGTGTGTGTGTGTGTGTGTGCTTCGATACCACGGTAGGCCATGGAAATACGCTGGGCAGTTTTTGTTCGTGCAAACCGTATTAATCCCAAGTCATGTATTAAAATGATAATTTAAACAGCCAATTTAAGAATGGTTTAGATTTCATGGGAATAAATGTATTTAGAGTCACTTTTTTTCTAAACTCGCACAGATACCACGCCAGAAAGTTCCTAATAAGTAAAAACGATACACCATTATATTTTCACCGGTATCGTACAAGCACGGCTCTAGTTTGCGCATTAGGTATCAAAGTATTTACGTTCCAACCGATCATACTTTTATTTCAATAAAAATAAGGGGAAAAAAATAAAAAATAAAACACACACACAACCTAAACTAGCATTTATGAAGATTTTCCTCATACGCGTATTTCATGACTGCCATGGGAGACAGAGTACGACGGAAAAAAGTTCCTTTAGCTTTGCGCTCAGCATATCAGGATAATTGCAGGACTGGTTTGTTAGGTGCCAGGATAATGTGACGGATGTGGTATCATGCCACATGTCTACAGCGTGATACTACAGTGTTTCAGCACTATATATATCTCTCAAGACTACCGTCGGCGGGACGTTAAACCCAACAATGAAACGGAATAAAAAAAATAATCCTATTAATCGCCCCTTATGTAATGTCATTGAATGAAGAGGGTCAAAAACGAAACGTGTTCCTTAATATCAGTAAAACATCAGCCAGTGGAATGTTATAAATGAGTATGCAAGATATGCAAGTCATAACCGGATTGCGGCATCCCTGCAAAATCATATACAATTTTGTAACTCAACGACCTAACAACACT
Source organism: Solen grandis (assembly GCA_021229015.1). Classification (NCBI taxonomy): domain Eukaryota; kingdom Metazoa; phylum Mollusca; class Bivalvia; order Adapedonta; family Solenidae; genus Solen; species Solen grandis. The sequence goes on along the minus strand of CM037795.1, from coordinate 45,590,145 downwards.
TCATGCTATATATGTGCATTAGTAGTATCAAATATAAAATTACTGTGCGTATAACAAGAATACGGAGTTTGAAGCTACTTTATCTAAAGTGAGATTTAACTGTTCTGTAATCGAAATGAATAAGTGATTGAGAGAACATTGGTTGTGGCATTTATAATGCATTCAAATATTGCTACATATGTGCCTGTGCATATTCTCACTGATTTGACGAAATGGTGCAGTACCGTACCCCAAGAACCCGGTTCGTGATATACCGTTTATCACGGGTATGCGCGCAATACAGATATGGGTCCTACTGTGAACTCTCAGCCTCTCCGCGAGGTGACTTTTATTATCTTGTAAGGTGCATCAACCGAGATAAGAAAAGAGTGTCAGCTCTCTGAGCATTTGTACGCGTTTTGTTGAAATTAATTATCGGCAATTAGGGCCAACAGGTGAATGAGGTATGAAATAGAAAAAAAATGAATAGTTATTTAATATTAAAACTAAAAAAAAAAAAGCAGAAGATTTAATAGAAAAAATAACTACGTAATCCCGAACCCGAAGCATGTATTTCGGTTGTTTGCCAAGTGGCCCAGATACCACATTTGTTATTAAATGTAGAAAAAAAAATCCAATACATACCTATACAAATGATAAAACCTAAATCCTGATCTGACACAGATATAAAGATCAACAAGTGGATTATTTTTTTAATGTGTGTGTCACTTTTGCTTCCCAGATATCCTTCAGAATTCGGGGGAGCAAGCCATATTCATATTGTGTCACAACCTCAAGCATCATGAATATCATATATATCACTATGTACACAGCAAACAACAAACAAACACACAAAGAAATCGATTTTACATAAGTAGTATAGCAAGTGGTGTTTCACAGAAATCGAGGCAGAGGCACTAAACGAAAGCACGCTATGACGTCATGAGTTAGGACAATGGCCTATTGTTTAGGGTATGACATAATCCCCGACCTCATCCCTTTAACGAGGTCACGTGACATTCTCGAAAAACCGCAAGATTTATTTTTAATTGTCTCCCTAAACAATTAGGACAATGACCTATTGTTTAGGCTATGAAACTTATCCACCCCTTAAACGAGGTCACGCGTCTATCATTTTCGAGGATGAGTAAACCGCAATATTTATTCTTTTATAATATCGTATTGTTATTCGGGACAATTAATCAACTACGTCATTCACCGCAAAAACGCGATTGAAACAATCAAATCGGGCTGCAGCCCCTACCGCTCCCTTAAACGAGGTCACGCGACATTCTTAATAGACCGCAATTTTTTTTTCATATCGTATTGTTATTCGGGACAATTAATCAACTACGTCATCGATTTCGCTATTGTCGCAGAAGCATTGAATGAGCGACGTTAAATAATGAGTATTGTCTCTTCGAATAATAACGTATTTACTTTCTGAACAATTAAACGACGCTATCCGGAATACCTCGCACCGTATAACGGACACATTCCCACGCGTCGAGAGAAGATTCCTTCATCATTAATTAACGGTAACTGACCACTCAAACATTTCCGTAATCATAATCTACACCCGTAACACCCGTATCGATCGGTTATCACCTATTATTGACCTAAGGCCTTACGAATCGCGGACTAAAGGAATGTAAACAACTATCTCGCCCGTCCTCGGACGTATTATTTACTGTTTTTGGATGAAGTCGAACATTCGAAATCGCCTATCTATACGTATTAATGCTCTTTTTTCTACCATTTCTGTCTTTCTCTACACATTTCCTCGTAATACGCGTGTCAATACGTATATTTTGACAATCGGTGTGAAACGATTTTCACCTTTTCATGTCTAAATTCTTTAATCACAACCAACACCCGCAGCGGTATTTGATCCACGGCGAGTTAATCCGGCTTAGTCTAGCGACGATAAACGGGTATTAGCGGTTTTTCATAAGGCAAGATAGTCGCTTTTTTGCATTTACCTACGCTACGTTTTTCACTTTCTCCGTGTAAATGATCGGGAAAGTTTATTTATTTATTTATTTATTTATTTATTTTCATCCACACATCATCGCTGATTATAGTTCTTTGTCTTTCGCTCTCTCTTTCATAGCATTTTTCTTTAATTTTTTCTCCATCTTTCACATATTATTTCCTAGTTCTTTGTCTTTTATTTTTTTCTCCATCTTTCACATATTATTTCCTTTTTAGTGTATACGCATTGTCACTAATTATATTTCTCTTTCTACAATATTATTCGTAGGATTTTACCGGTCTTTATTCTCTCATTAAGACTTCAATTCCAGTAAATAAGGTGGAACTTCGGGTGTAAAAATGAATAAATACAACATTCGTGTGACGAACAAGTCCTAGCAATAAATATGAAAACAAATTTATCTTGTATTTTGATTTTATAAGTAGTTTTTGGCATTGTACGTTATTCACCTTCTCCGTGTAAGCAATCGAGAAATTTATCTTTTTATTTATTTATTTATTTATTTATTATACAACATATACATAACGCATATATCCCGCGCATAAACTCGATAATTGTTCAACATATTTTCTTACCAAATACTTTTTACATCTCTCAACGCGTTTTCGTCTATCAGTATCCACGCATTTTCATCCACGCATCATCGCTGATTATAATTCTTTGTCTTTCGCTCTCTCTTTCATAGCGTTTTTCTTTCATTTTTCTCCATCTTTCGCGTAATATTTCCTTTTTAGTGTATACGCATTGTCGCTAATTATATTTCTCTTTCTATGTCTTTCTCTTTTTTCTCTTTCTACAATAATATTCCTAGGATTTTACCGGTCTTTAATCTCTCATTAAGACTTCAATTCTAGTAAATAAGGTGGAACTTCGGGTGTAAAAATAAATAAATACAGCATTCGTGTGACGAACAAGTCCTAGCAATAAATATGAAAACAAACTTATCTTGTATTTTGATTTTACATGTAACCATGATGAGACTTTCATAAAGATTTATTAATAACACCTGTTGCGGCACTGAACCGCCGCGAGTTAATCCGGCTTAGTCTAGCGACGAAAAATGGGAGAGAGCGCTTTTTCATAAGGCGCGGTAATCGCTTTTTATTTATTTTTGTCAAACATACGTGGTCGAAGTAGTAGTAGTTGCTGTTGTTGATGATGATGATTTTTTTTTTATGTTGATATTAATGCGTTTGAATAAATCGAGACTCTTAGGTGTTATCACAACGCTTCTTTACGTTTTGTTTTCTTGTAGTTGTTGTTTATGTAGTAGAGTATTTGTAGTAGCGGTAGTAGTAGTAGTATCAGTAGTAGTAGTCACCCGTCCTCGGACGTATAACTCTGCGTTTACTAAACCGAACCTTTTAATCTCTCTATGCGTAGTTATGGTTTTGACAATCGGTGTGAAACGATTCTCACCTTTTTAGAATATGTCTAATCTCTATAATCACAATCAGCAGACATACCAGTAGCGGTATTTGATCCGCGGCGAGTTAATCCGGCTTAGTCTAGCGACGATAAACGGGTATATGCGGTTTTTCATAAGGCGAGATAGTCGCTTTTGGCATTGTACGTTTTTCACTTTCTCCGTGTAAGTAATCGAGAAATTTATCATTTTATTTATTTATTTGTTTATTTGTTTATTAGTTTGTTTATTTATTTGTTTATTTATTTATTTATAACAAATACGCAGTATAACTCTGCGTTTACTAAACCGAACCTTTTAATCTCTCTATGCGTAGTTATGGTTTTGACAATCGGTGTGAAACGATTCTCACCTTTTTAGAATATGTCTAATCTCTATAATCACAATCAGCAGACACACCAGTAGCGGTATTTGATCCGCGGCGAGTTAATCTGGCTTAGTCTAGCGACGATAAACGGGTATATGCGGTTTTTCATAAGCCGAGATAGTCGCTTTTGGCATTGTACGTTTTTCACTTTCTCCGTGTATGTAATCGAGAAATTTATCATTTTATTTATTTGTTTATTTGTTTATTAGTTTGTTTATTTATTTGTTTATTTATTTATTTATAACAAATACGCAACGCATATGTTACATTGGTTATGTATTCGCTGTTTAACAGAAGTATTAGTATATTGTTTTTATTTATTTATTGTTTTATTTGTTTATTCATTTTTGTCAAACATACGTAATAATAGTTAATTTCGTTTTAGTTTTAATAATAATATTGGTTATGTATTCGCTGTTAAACAGGAGTATTAGTAGTTATAGAAATGATGATATTATTAATACGATTGAATGAATCGGGACCTTGTACACTTGCTTTTACATAGTAGTAGTAGTAGTTGTTGTTGTTGTTTCTGTAGTAATGTTGATATAAATGCGTTGGAATAAATCGAGATTCTGAGGTGTTGTCACAACGCTTCTTTACGTTTTGTTTTTGAAGTTGTTGTTTATGTAGAGTAGTAGTAGTAGTAGTAGTAGAAGTAGAAGTGGTGGTAGTAGTAGTAGTAGTATTAATGTTACGTACTAGAGGCAAAATTATCCAAGCATATGCACGCACACTTCTCCGTAAAAGCAATCGAAACATTTATTTATTTATTTATTTATTTATTTATTTATTTATTTATTATTCAAGTAATTAATTTGAAATAATAAAAAAAAACACTAGAAACCGGAGAGAGGAGCAGCAGTGACTAAGAACCATAACTCCACCTGGTCCAAGTTTTAATTACCTTCCTTTTTTTTTTGGTTTTTAGTTTCCAATTTTAGTCGGGAGCATTACTTATAAACTATTTAAATTATATAGACTGGAAACTTTAAATATAAATAAATTGTGAGATTGGGAAGTGCAATAACCAAAAATCGTAACACTACCTTGATTAATTTTCTAATTATCTCCCCTTATTAAATGTTACAATGATTTTCTCTCCAGATAATAACTTATTTACTATCTACTTGAATAATTTTTTTGTTGGGAGCAAAACTCATGAATAAAACATTTTAAGGACTAGAAACTTGAAACATAATATGATAGCAAGTTGAAGCGGTGCAGCTACTATTTTAAAATTATCTCCCTTTATTTTTCTATTGCATTCTCAGAAAGGGGTATAGTGTTTTCTGAACACATCTTGTTATGTTTATAATTTCATATCACTCACTCACTCACTCACTCACTCACTCACTCACCCAATTACTCACTCAATTACTCACTCACTTACTCATTAACTCACTTACTCAATTACTCACTCAATTACTCATTACTCACTCATTTCACTCATTACTCACTTACTCACTCATTTACTCACTTAATTACTCAAATACTCATTTACTCACTCACTTACTCACTCAATTACTCACTCAGTTACTCATTTACTCACTCAGTTACTCACTCAATTACTCATTTACTCACCCAGTTTCTCACTCAATTACTCAGTTACTCACTTACTCACTCTATTACTCACTTACTCACTTTGTTACTCATTTACTCACTCATTTACTCACTCAATTACTCATTTACTCACTCATTTACTCACTCACTCACTCAGTTACTCACTCAGTTACTCATTTACTCACTCAATTACTCATTTACTCACCCAGTTTCTCACTCAGTTACTCACTCAGTTACTCACTCAGTTACTCACTTACTAACTCTATTACTCACTTACTCACTTTGTTACTCATTTACTCACTCATTTACTCACTCAATTACTCATTTACTCACTCATTTACTCATTTACTCACTCAATTACTCACTTACTCACTCAATTACTCACTTACTCACTCAATTACTCATTTACTCACTCAGTTACTCATTTACTCACTCACACTCACCTCCACCACTCACCTCCACCCTCCACCATCACTCCACCCTCCACCACCGCTCCACCCTACACCACCACTCCACCTCCACCACCACTCAACACTACCTCCACCACCACCTCCACCACTCACCTACACCCTCCACCACCACTCCACCTACACCACCACTCCACCTCCACCTCCACTCCACTCACATCCACCCTCCTCCTCCTCACTCACTCCTCCTCACTCACTCCTCACTCCTCACTCACTCCTCATCACTCACTCCTCCTCCTCACTCACCTCCTCCTCACTCTCAATTACTCCACATCACCCACTCCTCACTGACACTCACCTACACCCTCCACCACCACTCCACCTCCACCACCACTCCACCTCCACCACCACTCCACTCACATCCACCCTCCTCCTCCTCACTCTCTCCTCATCATTCACTCCTCACTCCTCCTCACTCACTCCTCATTCACTCCTCCTCACTCACTCCTCCTCACTCTTCAATTACTCCACATCACCCACTCCTCACTGAATCACACAGGAGTGAGTGAGGAAGAGGAGGAGTAATTGAGGAGTGAGGAGGAGTGAGTGAGGAGGAGGAGGAGTGAGTGAGGAGGAGTGAATGAGGAGTGAGTGAGGAGGAGTGAGGGTGAGGAGGAGTGAGTGAGGAGGAGGTGGATGTGAGTGGAGTGGTGGTGGAGGTGGAGTGGTGGTGGAGGTGGAGTGGTGGTGGGGGTAGGTGAGTGGTGGAGGTGGTGGTGGAGGTAGTGTTGAGTGGTGGTGGAGGTGGAGTGGTGGTGTAGGGTGGAGCGGTTTTGGAGGGTGGAGTGATGGTGGAGGGTGAGGTGAGTGGTGAGGTGAGTGATGAGTGAGTAAATGAGTAACTGAGTGAATAAATGAGTAATTGAGTGAGTAAGTGAGTGAGTAATTGAGTGAGTAAGTGAGTAAGTGAGTGAGTAAATGAGTAAATGAGTGAGTAAATGAGTAATTGAGTGAGTAAATGAGTAACAAAGTGAGTAAGTGAGTAATAGAGTGAGTAAGTGAGTAACTGAGTGAGTAACTGAGTGAGTAACTGAGTGAGAAATGAGTGAGTAATTGAGTGAGTAAATGAGTGAGTAATGAGTGAGTAAATGAGTAAAGTGAGTAAGTGAGTAATGAGTAATGAGTGAGTAAATGAGTGAGTAAATGAGTAACAAAGTGAGTAAGTGAGTAATAGAGTGAGTAAGTGAGTAACTGAGTGAGTAACTGAGTGAGAAACTGGGTGAGTAAATGAGTAATTGAGTGAGTAACTGAGTGAGTAACTGAGTGAGTAAATGAGTAACTGAGTGAGTAATTGAGTGAGTAAGTGAGTGAGTAAATGAGTATTTGAGTAATTAAGTGAGTAAATGAGTGAGTAAGTGAGTAATAGAGTGAGTAAGTGAGTAACTGAGTGAGTAAGTGAGTAAGTGAGTAACTGAGTGAGTAATTGAGTAAGTGAGTTAATGAGTAAGTGAGTGAGTAATTGAGTGAGTAATTGGGTGAGTAAGTGAGTGAGTGAGTGAGTGAGTGATATGAAATTATAAACATAACAAGATGTGTTCGGAAAACACTATACCCCTTTCTGAGAATGCAATAGAAAAATAAAGGGAGATAATTTTAAAATAGTAGCTGCACCGCTTCAACTTGCTATCATATTATGTTTCAAGTTTCTAGTCCTTAAAATGTTTATTCATGAGTTTTGCTCCCAACAAAAAATTATTCAAGTAGATAGTAAATAAGTTATTATTGGAGAGAAAATCATTGTAACATTTAATAAGGGGAGATAATTAGAAAATTAATCAAGGTAGTGTTACGATTTTTGGTTATTGCACTTCCCAATCTCACAATTTATTTATATTTAAAGTTTCCAGTCTATATAATTTAAATAGTTTATAAGTAATGCTCCGACTAAAATTGAAAACTAAAAACCAAAAAAAAAAGGAAGGTAATTAAAACTTGGACCAGGTGGAGTTATGGTTCTTAGTCACTGCTGCTCCTCTCTCCGGTTTCTAGTTTTTTTTTTTTATTATTTCAAATTAATTACTTGAATAATAAATAAATAAATAAATAAATAAATAAATAAATAAATAAATAAATAAATGTTTCGATTGCTTTTACGGAGAAGTGTGCGTGCATATGCTTGGATAATTTTGCCTCTAGTACGTAACATTAATACTACTACTACTACTACCACCACTTCTACTTCTACTACTACTACTACTACTACTCTACATAAACAACAACTTCAAAAAATTTATATCAACATTACTACAGAAACAACAACAACAACTACTACTACTACTATGTAAAAGCAAGTGTACAAGGTCCCGATTCATTCAATCGTATTAATAATATCATCATTTCTATAACTACTAATACTCCTGTTTAACAGTTTGACAAAAATGAATAAACAAATAAAACAATAAATAAATAAAAACAATATACTAATACTTCTGTTAAACAGCGAATACATAACCAATGTAACATATGCGTTGCGTATTTGTTATAAATAAATAAAAAACAAATAAATAAACAAACTAATAAACAAATAAACAAATAAATAAAATGATAAATTTCTCGATTACATACACGGAGAAAGTGAAAAACGTACAATGCCAAAAGCGACTATCTCGGCTTATGAAAAAACCGCATATACCCGTTTATCGTCGCTAGACTAAGCCAGATTAACTCGCCGCGGATCAAATACGCTACTGGTGTGTCTGCTGATTGTGATTATAGAGATTAGACATATTCTAAAAAGGTGAGAATCGTTTCACACCGATTGTCAAAACCATAACTACGCATAGAGAGATTAAAAGGTTCGGTTTAGTAAACGCAGAGTTTATACTGCGTATTTGTTATAAATAAATAAATAAACAAATAAATAAACAAACTAATAAACAAATAAACAAATAAATAAATAAAATGATAAATTTCTCGATTACTTACACGGAGAAAGTGAAAAACGTACAATGCCAAAAGCGACTATCTCGCCTTATGAAAAACCGCATATACCGTTTATCGTCGCTAGACTAAGCCGGATTAACTCGCCGCGGATCAAATACCGCTACTGGTATGTCTGCTGATTGTGATTATAGAGATTAGACATATTCTAAAAAGGTGAGAATCGTTTCACACGATTGTCAAAACCATAACTACGCATAGAGAGATTAAAAGGTTCGGTTTAGTAAACGCAGAGTTATACGTCCGAGGACGGGTGACTACTACTACTGATACTACTACTACTACTACTACCGCTACTACAAATACTCTACTACATAAACAACAACTACAAGAAAAACAAAACGTAAAGAAGCGTTGTGATAACACCTAAGAGTCTCGATTTATTCAAACGCATTAATATCAACATAAAAAAAAATCATCATCATCAACAACAGCAACTACTACTACTTCGACCACGTATGTTTGACAAAAATAAATAAAAAGCGATTACCGCGCCATATGAAAAAGCGCGCTCTCCCATTTTTCGTCGCTAGACTAAGCGGATTAACTCGCGGCGGTTCAGTGCCGCAACAGGTGTTATTAATAAATCTTTATGAAAGTCTCATCATGGTTACATGTAAAATCAAAATACAAGATAAGTTTGTTTTCATATTTATTGCTAGGACTTGTTCGTCACACGAATGCTGTATTTATTTATTTTTACACCCGAAGTTCCACCTTATTTACTAGAATTGAATTAAAAACCGGAAAATCCTAGGAATATTTTGTAGAAAGAGAAAAAAGAGAAAGACTAGAAAAAAACGCTATGAAAGAGAGAGCGAAAGACAAAGAATTATAATCAGCGATGATGCGTGGATGAAAATGCGTGGATACTGATAGACGAAAACGCGTTGAGAGATGTAAAAAGTATTTGGTAAGAAAATATGTTGAACAATTATCGAGTTTATGCGCGGGATATATGCGTTATGTATATGTTGTATAATAAATAAATAAATAAATAAATAAAAAGATAAATTTCTCGATTGCTTACACGGAGAAGGTGAATAACGTACAATGCCAAAAACTACTTATAAAATCAAAATACAAGATAAATTTGTTTTCATATTTATTGCTAGGACTTGTTCGTCACACGAATGTTGTATTTATTCATTTTTACACCCGAAGTTCCACTATAATGGAATTGAAGTCTTAATGAGAGAATAAAGACCGGTAAAATCCTACGAATAATATTGTAGAAAGAGAAATATAATTAGTGACAATGCGTATACACTAAAAAGGAAATAATATGTGAAAGATGGAGAAAAAAATAAAGAAAAATGCTATGAAAGAGAGAGCGAAAGACAAAGAACTAGGAAATAATATGTGAAAGATGGAGAAAAAATTAAAGAAAAATGCTATGAAAGAGAGAGCGAAAGACAAAGAACTATAATCAGCGATGATGTGTGGATGAAAATAAATAAATAAATAAATAAATAATAAACTTTCCCGATCATTTACACGGAGAAAGTGAAAAAACGTAGCGTAGGTAAATGCAAAAAGCGACTATCTTGCCTTATGAAAAACCGCTAATACCGTTTATCGTCGCTAGACTAAGCCGGATTAACTCGCCGTGGATCAAATACCGCTGCGGGTGTTGGTTGTGATTAAAGAATTTAGACATGAAAAGGTGAAAATCGTTTCACACCGATTGTCAAAATATACGTATTGACACGCGTATTACGAGGAAATGTGTAGAGAAAGACAGAAATGGTAGAAAAAAGAGCATTAATACGTATAGATAGGCGATTTCGAATGTTCGACTTCATCCAAAAACAGTAAATAATACGTCCGAGGACGGGCGAGATAGTTGTTTACATTCCTTTAGTCCGCGATTCGTAAGGCCTTAGGTCAATAATAGGTGATAACCGATCGATACGGGTGTTACGGGTGTAGATTATGATTACGGAAATGTTTGAGTGGTCAGTTACCGTTAATTAATGATGAAGGAATCTTCTCTCGACGCGTGGGAATGTGTCCGTTATACGGTGCGAGGTATTCCGGATAGCGTCGTTTAATTGTTCAGAAAGTAAATACGTTATTATTCGAAGAGACAATACTCATTATTTAACGTCGCTCATTCAATGCTTCTGCGACAATAGCGAAATCGATGACGTAGTTGATTAATTGTCCCGAATAACAATACGATATGATAAAAGAATAAATATTGCGGTCTATTAAGAATGTCGCGTGACCTCGTTTAAGGGAGCGGTAGGGGCTGCAGCCCGATTTGATTGTTTCAATCGCGTTTTTGCGGTGAATGACGTAGTTGATTAATTGTCCGAATAACAATACGATATTATAAAAGAATAAATATTGCGGTTTACTCATCCTCGAAAATGATAGACGCGTGACCTCGTTTAAGGGGTGGATAAGGGATTATCATAGCCTAAAACAATAGGTCATTGTCCTAATTGTTTAGGGAGACAATTAAAAATAAATATTGCGGTTTTTCGAGAATGTCACGTGACCTCGTTAAAGGGATGAGGTCGGGGATTATGTCATACCCTAAACAATAGGCCATTGTCCTAACTCATGACGTCATAGCGTGCTTTCGTTTAGTGCCTCTGCCTCGATTTCTGTGAAACACCACTTGCTATACTACTTACATATGTTAAATATAAAACGTCGACAGAAAAGGCATCGAACAAATATAGATGAAAGGGAAAAGAAAAATGACACATGTATTGCCATGTAAACCAACACATCATGACAGAAGTTTTTTAATAGGATATGCTATAGAACCAAAGCATAATAACATAATTATAAAAAAAAGAATTTCGGTCAGTCATGACGAATAAAGGAGAAAAAACACATACACATTACTATTACAAACTTATGCCATCGTTTGTACATTTCATATACTTCATATACTATTATTTTCTGCATCTAAGAGATAAAGAGCATAATGAAAAGTACTTCAGGATAAAAAATGAGTCAAATCGAATGGAAAAAGTTACCAATAATTAAATGGAAAAAAATACCTGTGAAAAGGGCAGTGTATTAGTATCGGCATTCGAGGAATGAGAAAGGAATTACGTCTACACATTGTATGTTTGCCTTTCCATCTCTCTTTCATTCTCAACCAAAAAAATCACAGGTTGAGCAATGGTAATGCGTGCGTGCGTGTGTGCGTGCGTGGTGGTTGTGTATGTGCGGGTGGGACAACAGGGTACAGTATGCATCCTGTATCAATCGCATGTCATCGCAAGTTGGTCGGGAAAGGGTTCATGAATATTCATGTACAAATTTGAAGAATGATAATTATGTATATTTATTACTTATCGAATTTTGGTACCTGTTTGTCACGCGAACAGTGTGGTGTACAAGTTATGTGGATATGAATATACTTTGAAGAGTTACTATTTAAGATGTACATGTATATAATAATTTTCCTTATTCAACGCATACGAGAATTGCTATTTAAAATAAGAAAGTCTAGACAAATAATTCAATAAAATATCATAACTATTAACATTCGCAAAGTACATTCAAGTAAATAAGTGGCCCATATTGGTAATTGTAGAAATATCAGTTCCGGAAAAAGGGTATTCTGAGTCTGCAGAATTGCCTCCTCATACCAGAGTCAGTAAGGTGGACAAGATCTCTGGCTTAATCGGCGGGTAACTTTAGATTCAGTTCAATAAAGTTCTTTCTCAGTTGCTTTTCAGAGCTCTGTTTATGGCATTCCGTTATTGTGGTAGGACTCCAACGTAAGTCCGAGCGCCTTCGACACGTTCCCTCGGCGAAGTATCTCTACGATGTACACATCTTGCACTCCCGCTTCATGGAGATCCATTTTCAGTTGTAACAGCTTGTCTACGATTGCCTTCGGAGATGATGCCTCGGATATATAATTTCCTCCAAGATGAAGAACTACAACTTGTGGTTTGTAATCAAACATGTCTTGTAGGGTTCTTCGTGGAAGCGACCCCACCTTCATCCCACCGACTCCGAAGAAGCGGACTCTTCCCCGGGACCTGAAAAAAACAAAAAAACAAAAAAAACAAGCTTAATGAGATGTTATCATACAAATACTGCCAGCTAATAAAATATTTGCGTTATTAAGGAATCGGTTGTGTGTATGAGATCATTATGTGCAGCCCGCGAATGTCGTAAATCTCGGGTGTTGTAGGCAGATGTGCTGTGTATGTGAGAATCTGTTTTAAAGATAGTGCTGTATGTGTTTTTATTTTTGTGATAGTATCATTTTCCTGCAATATCCGCAGCCCGCGAATGCCGTAAATCTCGGGTCCTTGTAGGCAGATGTACTGTGTTTGTTTTTAAAAAATAGTGCTGTATTTGTTTTTGGATGTGCAAAAGCATTCTTCTTGTACACAACTTCAAAGGTGCAAGAAAATGTTATAAAATAGTGCTGTGTTTAGGTTAAAGCATTCGTTTTCTTCAATATCCACATCCCCCAAATGTTTTGTCCTATGTGCTAACTCGTTGTGTGAAAGCATAGTGAGGTCATGGTTGTGGGAGCATTTTTTTCTGCAACATTCGCAGATCGCGAATGTCACATCTCGGATGTTGCAGTCACATGTGCTGTGTTTGAATGACAATATGCCTTGGTTAAGTTGAAGGATAGTCAAAAGTATTACGTACCCTACAAAATTAAAAATAAAAAAAAAATAAAAAAAAATGTGTTAATAAATTTAAAAAAAATGGGCTCATGGTAGAACCACGTCCACGTCGTTGAGCCTGGTATTACTGAGAGTTCCACGTCTATTTTCTTCGTTGTACATATATGTATATCCCGTCAAACGCATCTTCTCTCTGTCTATGGATAATATCCTTAGAGAAGAAGTAGTGGTAGATGTGTGCTTGCACAATGCTAAAAGCAGGCATATAGCAAGAGACGCGATATGTCGAAATATACGGTGATTCAGAAGGCAGCCACCAGACCAGACACGGGTATGTTATCTTATCTTATGTTTATGTATGTATACACAGAAATTATTAAGTGTATAATTGATCTTGCTTATTTTATGATATGTAACTCCATCATCCAAACCTTGCAATTCGTTCATATATAGATTCGTATATGGATTTATCTAATTAATTACTTAGGTAAAACTCTTTACCTTTTTTGCAAGCATAGTCTGGAAATTTAGAAACTCTGAAAATTTTGAAAACACTGATGTAGTGTGGAATGCTTATTGAAAACACTAACGCACTCAGTTCCAACTTATTAACAACTTATTGACAACTGTCAATTTCTGTCTTACTCCACGAGACGGTAATTGTTGCGTAATTTTCTCCAGGTGGTTGATGGGTGCCCCAGCGTGATATCGAACGAACGAACGAACATCTTTTATTCATCTCAACGTGTACAATAGTACATAGTTGCAATATTATTTAACAAATGCGATATGGTCACACATACAATCATCACTTGTGTCCATACCTCTCTCTCTCTCACACACAAATACAAACACAGAGCTCTATTATGGTGTTGTATGTTTTCATAACATTAGTGAAAATAGTAGTGAAGTATCAGAAGATAAGAAAACATTTTAAGGGTACTAGAAGTATGTATAATTGTTTAATATGAACTTAGTAAGTTATGTAGATAAAACCAAATTCCTAATGTAAAAGGCTTCTTTTATGAATTTACATAAATTAACTAAATCTTCTTTATTTTCTGACTGCATTAACGAAATAAATTTTAAAAAGCTGGGTTTTAGATACACTGCGGTTCTTCACTCTCGCTGTCCTCGTCCCTGTCCTATGCACCCTCTCAAACCGCATCTCGTCCACCATCTCCCGCGTCATCTCTAGCTTCTCTACCAGGAACTCCCTCAGCTTTCTCTCTGTCTCCTGTACTGTCTCTGTCTCACTCTCTGGGATGTTTGAGAACAGCAGGTTATTTCGTATTGACTGGCTTTGTACATAAAGCAGTTCTTCTTTCGACCGTCGACATTCTTCCTCTAACTGTGCAACCTTTCCTGCCGTACCTCCACTCTCTATAGCATTTGCCTTCACCTCATCTTCAACACCCTTCAATCGTTCATCAAGCTTCTTGTAACCGTCGTTTACTTTCACCCATAACTTATTTATCTCACCTCGTATTTCTCCTTTTATCTCTTTCTCTATCTTATCGACTTTACTGTCTAAGCTTTCAAGTGTATCTAATCTCTTATCTATAATCTGTATTTTGGAATTTATTGCTGTAAGGAGAATTACAACATCATTCAGGATGATTCAGTCATTTTGCTTGGATTCGAATCTGTCATCTCGCCGATACCTGATGAGCATGTACCGCACCACAAGGGAGTACGTGTGACTGTGAGAGCGAGGGTATTGCTTGTCCGCAAATAACGGTTTGAGATATGTATTGCTGAATAAACAGTCTTATTAGAAATCAATCAAATTACCGTGGTATACGGTGGGTTTTACAAACGAATATGTTTTAATATGAAATTCTACTGGTTTTAGGATATTGCTATTCCAATTTCATATTGATATGGTCAATAAAAAAACCCGGGTGGTGCGATATGTGAAGCTCCCTTTTATCTGTGTTATCAGTCTGGACCCAGCAGGTGGCTAAACAGGGCCTGAGGGTTTGATTGGGTCAAGTAGTACTCCAATTATTGCCAAAATAAGGGACGAGCAAACTGACACACTTAGACTGGTTTGATTATAATTAAGAGTCTGATATTTATTTCACCTTCATTGATGTTGTAATTTCAAAGTACAATACAAAGTAGAATATTTATTTTGAGTTTACCCTAAGGATTTATTAGTATGCATGGCATCAAAGTCTTTTATTCCTAGGAGGTATTAATTCATACGACATGCTCTCTTTATCGCGCGGACCGTTCTTCCTGTTTTGTGTATTATATGAACCAGTTTTGACTGGACAAATATCACAATATTTTGAGATAAATCTAAAATAGAATAGAATAAAAAACGACTTTGGAGCGCTTATAATCTGATTAAAAAGAAAACCGCTTTGATCGAATATGCAAACAAACACAGTTATACACAGAAACATTTTACAGCCCGGTATGAAACTAAATACAAAGCCACCAAAATATGGAAAGTAAAAAAATAGCGAAAATAGTAAATAAGTGTAAATAAAATTTTTACTTACCATGAAACTGAATTTGACAATTGTTAAGGTAGTACCCCTTCATTTAAGGTAGCCCCAAAGAGGGCTTCCACACGGCCACCCTAGGCAAACACCTAGTGCAACAAACAGGAAAATCTTAGGGCCTGACCGGATCTGTCCCAGGCACAACAAAAGTGACAGGGGCAGATGTGGTCAGCAACTAAGACAACACCGTTCGTGGCACACCCCACAAACGAACCATGTGCCCGCAATGAACACAAGTCCACCTGTATAATTACCTCTGATCCGGCCCTTTCTATTACTTTCAATAATTTCTTATTAAAAATGTTTATTATTTTTATTTGGCACGATATTTATCCTTGCTTACTGAAATTAGCTATCAAAATTCAAAAGTTTACCCTAACAGGGACATTTGTTTGTGGCTTGATCGAGTGACGAGTCTATGAGGGTGCGAAGGTGCGATATGAATTGCGGATGAAGAATAAAAATGAAATTTACACACAGTATTTATTATAACCTTCTTCATGAATTGGTATGTTTTCCTGTTAATATGACTAGTAAAAACCCGGGTGGCGCGATGATACTACGGGGTAGCGTATTACTAACTAGAGTCTTACGGGCGTCGCATAGGATGCGATATGAAAATCCTTAAATTGCGCTTAAAGAATAAAAAATTGGAATTGAATTTACACACATTATTTATTATAACCTTCTTCATCAATTGGCAAGTTAATTGTCGTGCTGATATGACCAGTAGAAACTCGGGTGGCGCGATGATACTACAGGGTAGCGTATTACTAACTAGAGTCTTACGGGCGTCGCATAGGGTGCGATATGAAAAATCCTTAAATTGCGCTTAAAAAATAAAAATTGGAAATGAAATTTACACACATTATTTATTATAACCTTCTTCGTCAATAGGCAAGTTAATTGTCGTGCTAAAATGACCAGTAGAAACCCGGGTGGCGCGATGAAAATACAGGGTAGCGTATTACTAACTAGAGTCTAACGGGCGTCGCATAGGGTGCGATATGAAAAATCCTTAAAGTGCGGATGAAGAATCAGAAATTGGAAGTGAAATTTTACAAACAGTATTTATTATAACCTTCTTCATCAATTGGCAAGTTTTCGTGCTGATATGACCAGTAGAAACCCGGGTGGCGCGATGATACTACAGGGTAGCGTATTACTAACTAGAGTCTAACGGGCGTCGCATAGGGTGCGATATGAAAAATCCTTAAATTGCGGATGAAGAATAAAAATTTGGAAATGAAATTTACACTCAGTATTTATTAGTACCTTTTCCATGAATTGGTAAGCTTTCGTGCTGATATGACCAGTAGAACCGGGTGGCGCGATGATACTTCAGGGTAGCGTATTACTAACTAGAGTCTTACGGGCGTCGCATAGGGTGCGATATGAAAAATCCTTAAATTGCGGATGAAGAATAAAAATTTGGAAATGAAATTTACACTCAGTATTTATTAGTACCTTTTCCATGAATTGGTAAGCTTTCGTGCTGATATGACCAGTAGAAACCCGGGTGGCGCGATGATACTACAGGGTAGCGTATTACTAACTAGAGTCTTACAGGTGTTGTATAGGGTGCGGTATGAAAAAAATCCTTTAATTGCGCATAAAGAATAAAAATTTGGAAATGAAATTTACACACAGTATTTATTATTACCTTTTCCATGAATTGGTAAGTTTTCGTGCTGATATGACCAGTAGAAACCCGGGTGGCGCGATGATACTACAGGGTAGCGTATTACTAAACTAGAGTCTTAAGGTGTTGTATAGGGTGCGGTATGAAAAAATCCTTTAATTGCGCATAAAGAATAAAAATTTGGAAATGAAATTTACACACAGTATTTATTATTACCTTTTCCATGAATTGGTAAGTTTTCGTGCTGATATGACCAGTAGAAACCGGTGGCGCGATGATACTACAGGGTAGCGTATTACTAACTAGAGTCTTACAGGTGTTGTATAGGGTGCGGTATGAAAAAATCCTTTAATTGCGCAAGAAGAATAAAAAAATGGGAAATGAAATTTACACACAGTATTTATTATTACCTTTTCCATGAATTGGTAAGTTTTCATGGTAATATGACCAGTAGAAACCCGGGTGGCGCGATGATACTACAGGATAGCGTACGTTCCAATTAGAATTTTACAGGTGTCGTATAGGGTGCGATATGAAAACCCCTAAGCTGTGCTAAAGGAATGAAATTTGGAAATGAAAATTACACACAATTTAGAATCGAGTATTCTCGTTGATTTGGCAAGTATATATGTTGATATGACTTTTAATAACCCAGGTGGCGCGATCATATTACAGAGTAGCGTATATTCCAATTAGAGTTTTACCGGCGTCGTATAGAATGCGATATGAAAATCTTTAAAGTGCCCTAAACGAATAACATACTGAAATGAAAGTTACTAACATTTTTAAATAAAGTATTCTCTATGAATTAGAGTTATGAATTTTGATTTCTTATAAATATGACCGGGTGGCGCGATGATAATATAGAGTCGCGGATATTCCAATTTACCGGCGTCGTATACGGTGCGATATGAACAATCCTTAAATTGCGATAAACGAATGAATTTTGAAATGACATTTACACACAATTTAGAATCTATTTGATTTGGTAAGTATTTATGTTAATATGACTTTTAATGACCCGGATGGCGCGATGATATGAGTTTGAAAGATTTCTTATAAATATGACAATTCATAACACGAGAGGCACGATGATAATATAGAGTAGCGTGTGCGATATGGAAAAAAATGCGCTAAAAGAATGAAAGCTTGAAATGAAACTTACACACATTGTT
>CM037795.1:45552760-45565278 GCA_021229015.1 Solen grandis | reverse complement strand
CAGATGTATAGTTTTTCCTAACATTCCGGAAAACCCTCCGACTTCGTGCAATTTTGTTTGCTACCACGTAAAGCACGACGCTTATAATATTTTCCCGAATGTAAGGAGATTCTGTACATCTAACAAAATAATTATTAGGGCGTTTATATAGTGCAGAATTTTCCGTTACGCATGTAGCAGATCCCATTAAAATTGGTGAATGAATAAAATAATGGCAGCAGGTCTCTTTTTGAATCAAGGTAAATTATGCTGCATGTGATAGCTCAGAATGACGTCATAAAGCACGTGGTATGGCACAATGAATACTTTGGGTAAACAACTTTGTTTACACAGTCAGAATGTAAACAAATACAAGAATATTATAGTAATAAAAAAACGGGTTTCTAAAATTTTCATAATTATCACTCAGTGATTTAGATCGTATCTTTACACAGGGCCAATCAGTCCTGCCAAATAAGGTGTACCAGTGCTATCTTTTACAACTTTAGTATGTCGCGGTCGGGTATCGAACCATCAATTGCTCTAAACACTCGGTCACTAACCAGTTTGTTATGGTTAACATTATTTCAAGTTCTGTCTGATCGTGTTTCCCTGTCATGACACGACAATAGCAGAAACATGATTTTATTAGTTTAAGATTCTGAGTGTAATTTGTGCGAAGCGAAGTGTTAAGAATATTCTGCTTTTCTTTCTATAAGCCAATTTTTGATAGAATCTGATAATTTTACCATACATAGCTGTTACATGTGTTGTTCTTGCTAATATAAATCCCTCTCGACTATTCCTATATAATGGACCTGTACTTTGCCCATGGGAAGGCCATGAAAATTCCTTGCCTAAAAGCAGTTGGTTCGTTACCCACTGCACTACAGCGCCCTTGTTGTTATCATTTAAGAGCGGACGAGCTTAAAATACTGAGTGACAACTCGAACCTAGCAAGTGTACCACTGCACATTTTCTACGACGGACGAATCGCTTGGCTCATGCCGGTCAGCTTTAGGGCCTCCTGTTCCGTCAACATCGCATACTACCCATTCAGGAGTGCTCCCTCATTGTACGTTGATTATGTTTTTAATTATTTTTCTTGGTTACCAAAAGTAAATATCAATGTCACGATTTTAGCTGCTCGTTTACAGATGATCGGTAGAAATAAATAATAATAAAAAAAAAATCCACTCTCCCTTGTTAATGTTTGTGAGATCTGTTTCCTGACAAATAAACTCGGCAAGTTCGTGATGCTATTGCCTATGATGGAGAAAACCTCCCGTTTTTTGTTGTTTTTTTTTTATTTATTTTTTTATTTTACATCATGGATGGTTGTATTAGTTGACCATGCGTCTGTAGATGGGTACTGATAGGCGTAATACACTCTTATAGTTCAAAATCAAGTTCTTCCTCCATCTGAACGAGCTACTGTAAGACGTATGTGGTCCTTACTTGACACATACTCCTATTTTGACAGTTCCTATGTTGGACTAGTACTTTTAACTTGGAAAGGTTATAGGAAAATCTTGTCCCAGCTGGGATCCCAACCCTCAGCCGTCTGATTTGAGGATTTGAGTCACTTTTCTCTGCATCTGTTCTATCAAGCTATTGCATGTGACCACTATTGTGAGGAGAAAGTTTTTTACCTTATTAAGGCCGATACGTCTGGATTCAAACCTATGACACATTAGTGAGAGCTGAATTTGGCGATCACTTTGATGTCTGTCGGATACCTATTAGAGCAATAACTTTCAAGATATAAAAAAAGTGTAAAGAATGGCAATTAATTTCTAGTTTAAAATTTGGCATTAGGATGTACCTAACAGCTGGTATTAGGACGAAACACAATTAAAGAGAAACTGAAACTCTATTCCTTCGTTCATGAGTGCAGCATATACTACACGTAAGACTATGCAGCTACTGTGAAATTATTAATTTTCATGGACACTAATTTTCGTCGATTTCGTGGAAGGGTTTATCCACGAATATTAATCCCAACGAAAAATTATCCCTTATATAGACCACACCTTTTCTAGAACATAGATCCACGAATAATGTACCCACGAAATTCCCTTAGGTACATAATCAACGAAATAAAATTTTAACCAAAATGAATGATTTTACAGTATTTTTAATTTCTATCAGTGTCAACGTGGATGTACACTACAGAGTCTGTAAAGGTGCTCGCGAATAATCTTGTCCTAAACACTGACCTGTACGACGAAAATGGAGAGTGGACATACATTAAAGCGGAGGTGCAAGGAGTAAACAGGTACAATAAAACATCTCTAATCAGCATTTCTGAGCAACGGCTACCTCTTAGCAGCAACAGTTTTACCCCCACCCCAATATGGTTTCGATACCTCTGTATAGCAACATTTTTCTGTGACCCTGGCAAATCTTGCTGCTGAAAGGTACATCAAAATACCTTGTTAAATCAAATATCGTATGTCTACTATTTAAAATGATATATTTTATCTTCATTTCAGTAGATATCTGCTTGTATTTATAAATCAAATTGTGAATTAATATTGTAAGCTATAGAAGGGTTGCTCACACGGGGGTTGAAGTTGCATAGGGCGAATCATTTTGTACTTAATGGTAATATTATAACAAGAGGGCCATGATGGCCCTGAATCGCTCACCTGATTTTAAATTAGCAACATATGTTTCATTTTTATGCCCCCCCCCCTTTCGAAGAAAAGGGGGCATATTGCTTTGCACATGTCGGTCGGTCCGTCGGGCCGTAGACCAAACAGTTTCCGATCAATAACTTGAGAATGCCTGGGCCTAGGAACTTCAAACTAAGTATGGAGATTGGTCATGATCAGTATATGAACCCTATTGATTTTTGGGGTCCCTAGGTCAAAGGTCAAGGGCACAGTGATCGTGATTTACTTGGATTTTATGTAAGAATGGTGACTAAACCATTTCCGATCAGTAACTAAAGAACGCCTGGGCCTAGGAACTTCAAACTTAGTATGGATATTATGCATAGCCAGTAAATGACCCCTTTTGATTTAGGGGTAACTAGGTCAAAGGTCAAGGTCACTGTGACATTGAATGCCAAGATAGATTCTAATCAAATCTTTTTCACCAGATTTTTTTCCCCAGCATTTTTACCTTTACTGGATGCAATATACAAGGTAAAATTTGGATTTACTTCTGTATCATAAGTAGGTCAACACAGCAAGGGCATCGCAGTTTAATGCAATAAGCACCATGAAAATAAAATGAAAAGCATGCAGACAATGAGCAAGAAGAATAAGCCAAACATCATACATATAATATAGCTATATATATATTATGGCAATATGAGGGGGGCATATAAGTTCTTGTTTATATTGATCTACTTTTTGACCCCACATGACCCAACTTGAACTTGTCCAAGATTTTATGAAACAGACATTCGACCAATTTCAGAAGATTGGCCAAAATTGGCTTCTAGAGTGTTAACAAGAGTTTTCTAAGATTTGACCTCATGACCTACTTTTTGGACCCTACATGACCCACTTTCGAACTTCTCCAAGGTTTCATGAAAACAAGCATTCTGACCAATTTTCAGGAAGATTGGGCCAGAAATGTGGCCTTTGGAGTGTTAACAAGGTTTTCTAAGATTTGACCTCATGACCTACTTTTGGACCCTACATGACCCACTTTCGAACTTCTCCAAGGTTTCATGAAAACAAGCATTCTTACCAAGTTTCGTGAAGATTTGGCCAAAAATGTGGCCTCTAGAGTGTTAACAAGGTTTTTCTAAGATTTGACCTCGTGACCTACTTTTTGACCCCACATAATCCAACTTTAAACTTGTCCAAGATTTCATGTAGAAAAACATTCTGATCAAGTTTCATGAAGATTAGGAAAAAAATATGGCCTCTAGAGTGTTAACAAGGTTTTTATAAGATTTCACCTCTTGGCCTACTTTTTGACCCACATTACCCAATTTTAAACTTGTCCAGAATTTATGGAGACAAACATTCTGACAATTTTCATAAAAGATTGGGCAAAAAAATATGGCCTCTAGAGTGTTAACAAGCCAAAATGTTGACGAAGCAACGACGCACGTCGGACGACGGACGAAGGGCGATCACAGGTGAGCTAAAAAGGAAGAGAGGACACTGTTTTAAGACCAAACTTAGAAAAGAAAAACGCGTTTATAACGAAATCAAACATTGAAAATGGACCAGCTTTTGTTTTAAATGCATACATTTAAAAAATCCTAAACGTAATTGAAGTAATTGAGGTAGATTTTCTCGTATAACGATAATATCGTTATTGTTCCAATCGACCTCGTTTCTTTTACGGTGAATATTCAGGTAAGTTTTTATTGACAATGGGCTCAATGTAATCAATGTCGGACAAGAAGGTACAGGGAAGTCATCCTGCTTACACAATACTCAATTTTAATATATTGACCAATGAGCGTTTACATTTTATTCATTGCAAAAGAACCGGAAGAAGCCGGACTCGGTTGTTGTCAAGCTCGATTAAAACCATCGTAACTACTCGGCCTTATCCGTCAGTGGTCGGAACAAGGCTCGTACGTAAGTGTAGGAATACACCTGTGAGTTGGTTGACGAAGAACGCAAATAAAAGATATAGTTCTCTAAACCTTTCGTTTTACCACCTATTCGAGGTTTTGACGATTAAACGAGATGATTTGTATGCATGTTACAATTGATGCAGCGATATTTTTCTTGACCATATTATTTGTAGACACATACTTAACCACTGGAAGAAAACAAAATACTGACAAACTTAAATCATGGATTTAGGTACTGGGTACTCCTGCGAAACACTACTGATCACAACTTTAAATGACTTCCTACTAGATCACGACAAAGGTCAACAAATAGATATTGCCATATTAGTCTTTTCAAAAGCCTTCGATACAGTCCACATGACAAACTCCTACACAAACTTGAAAGCTACGGAATTAAGGAAGTCTTACACTTGGTTAACAAAAAGAACAATGAAAACAATAGAAGAAGGCGAAAAATCAAGCGAAACAACAGTAGACTCAGGAGTACCCCAAGGCACGTACTAGGGCCAATCCTATTCTTGTGCCACATAAATGACCTGCCAAATGTGTAAAATCCTCCGTAAGACTATTTGCAGATGACTGCCTACTATAAGAACGATAAAACAGACAAGATCACCTCCATTTACAACAGGACCTAAATAGCCTAGAAACATGGCAACAAACTGGGGCATGAAATTCAACGCGAAAAAATGCTATATCATGTCAATCAACAAAAAAAAAAAAAATAGATTTTTATCAACTGAATAACCACATAATGCGAAGTACAAAATAAAACCCTATCTTGGACTACAAATCTCAAAAGACTTAAAAAGGAATATACATTCAACAAAGTATGCAAAAAAGCAAATCAACTTTAGGCTTTTTAAAAAGGAATCTCAAAATGTACCACAGACCTGTAGAAAAACAGCCTACATTACACAATAAGATCAAAAATGGAATATGGGGCTACCATCTGGAACCCCTATCAGAAAGACAACAATAGAAAAACTAGAAAGAATCCAAAACAGGGCAGTTTAAAATTCATAAAAAGAGATTATACAAGCAGAACACCAGGGAAAATATCAAAAATGAAACAAGAACTTGAACTAGAAACTTTACAAGACAGACCCTAAGCCCCAGATTAATATTAATGTACAAGGTGGTTGAGGGTTAGTTCCAGCACTGCCAACATCAGATTTTGTGAAATTCACCAGACTTAAAAGGACAATAAAAACAAAAAAAATTTAATGGCTGCGAAACATCAAATACCAGAAAAACGCATTTGCAAAAATTCAAAGGGTCTAGAAATACCATCATCAAACTCTAAACAATATGAAAATTCATTCTTTGTGGACACTGTGAGTCACTGGAATCATCTCCCTGATAATATGTGCATGCTGGCTCTGTTGAGGCATTCAAAAATGCCTTAAAGAGCCACCGCCAATAGTGCGGAGCTCTTCTTCCGTTGTGTAAAACCCAGTTTTGGGGATCTACAACGTATTTTGTTTCAGATTCAGATTCCATTCTGGAAAGGATTTCAAACAAGAATGTAATGTTATGAATGTGCATAATTGGGAAATAGTATGCCGAATCGGAAAAAAACAACAAACAAAATGGCAACTTCCTTTAGACTTTTTGACTTCGCATTGACAAAGTTAAAGTGAACTTCATCTGAAAGAAAAGCAGCTTAAGCTTACGAAGTAAAATATAAAAACAATCATGTGTGGCCGTTTTGCCAACCGGCTATGGAAAGAGCTTAATCTTTCAAATCCCCATATTTCCCAGAAAACATTTACAGAAGGTAATTCATAACTTAACTCAAAATTGAAAGAGCTATAGAAGTTTAGAAAAGGGCTTAAAAGGGCATGAGGGTTGTTAAGGGGTGAATGGAGACCGCTTTTTCCTTTAAATGTCCGTCATATTTAAACTTCCTCAAAAATATTACAGAAAAAACAAAATGTCACGAGAATGTAAGGTGTCAGTGGAATTCAAAATTTTTTGCCAGGATTTAGTTTCCCCGGTTTTTGGCAACCATCTTCTTTTTGTGAGAATCAAATATAACTGTAGCACTTTTCAAAATATATAAAAGGGGTAATTGTGCAGCACCGACAAACCCCCAAGCTCGGGGCTACCAAATTTTCGGGCAATTCTACCCAAAAATATTTATAAAATTATCCAGAACCTGATTAATTGTATAAATGAAATTTCTTAAGGGAAATTTGTAAGTCTTTTAATGTAATTTTAATTATCATAATACCTGTAAACAGCTGTTAACTCTGTATTTTCAGACTTAACCAATGATTGTCATAGTTGTTTGCCCCATTAATGCTAAATGGAGGAACAAGTTTGGTATGGCATCGAGAGACATAAGGCTTTTTCTTTCTGTGAGTGGGAAATGGCACCACAATTCATGAAGGAAGTGACAGTGAAGAGGGGGGAAGAAGAGGAAACCCCTGTCCTTACCCAAGGCTGTAACCCTTGAGGTGGCAATTTTTTGCATCTTTATGCTACCCAAAGCTCTGCATACAAAAGTAGTCGGGGGAAAATGCTGCATAGCCACTTTTTTCAGACAGGTAGTGCTATTGCGTAGGGGGCACATATATAACAAAAATGGTAAGTTCCATGGGAGATCTCCAAACTTTTACTTTTAAACAATATATGGCAAGATCTCGATTGGGGTTTTGTTTTGCCTGTTTGTTTTTTTTTTTTTGTTGTTTTTTGGTTTTTTTAAGATCCATAAGTGTAAAAATTGATAGCTCCTTCTTTCAGAAAAAAATCCTTTAATAATAATCAGGGTAGTTCCAGGACTGGGCCAGTGTCAGGAAAAATGTGCCTGGGTACATCAACATGACTATGGTGTAATACTGCAGTATGGCAGCACTATTTTCCTGTAGACATAGTTTCCACAGGACGGAAACCCTTTCTGGGACGTTAAACTCAACAAAAAGCTATACAAATTTATTTTGCCAAATGTAATATAAGCAATGCACACTGTTTTATCCCGTTGCAATGATAAACAGTTTTACAGTAACTGTTAAACAACAGTATTGGAATAAAAACATTAAAATTTTGCTTTACATGTTTTAAAAAACCCCTTTTCTTCCAACAGCTTTCAATCGCAAAACCAGATCAGCATGCACTTCAAAATTCAGTCATATTTGGATCTAAACTGGTTGCTTCATATCAATAAGGTTTTCTCGATCAAGAAAAAAAACATTGCAGACCCTGATCATGTGCATGGAGTGCAGGCTGATCTAGTCTACACTGGTGTATCAAGAAGTAAAGGGTAAAATTCAAAATTATTTTAAGATACTTTCCATTTTCATTCAGGGGAGAAGAATTCAGACCAGCTTTCAAGAAGCTTGGAGACTGACCTGTATTTTTCCAATTGTGGGCACTTGCCTTAACAGCACATCAACACCGACAAGAATCAAGAATTTTGGGTGCACACTGCAATACCAGAATCTAATTAGTAACTGAAATCCCGATAGGCCAAACAATACATTGAAATTCAAAAGGGCGCCTAATTTCAAAAATATTTAAAAGTATGATGAACTTATCAAAACCAGTTGCTGAGGAAAATGTGTCTAAATTTGAAAACATTTCCTGTGACAATTATAAGTAGAGAGCCTTTTAGTCACTAGGATACGTTACAGATATCAGATCACTTTTAAATGAAAAGCAATATGTTTGGAGAACCAACCTGAAAATAGAAAAAATTTGCCCAATATCACAAGGATTAACAGTACTATAAACGCACATTGTTGCAGAGTTAGCCAAGGATGATCCTACATTTCGTCTGATTTAGCAACTGTG
This sequence comes from Solen grandis, assembly GCA_021229015.1. Taxonomy (NCBI): domain Eukaryota; kingdom Metazoa; phylum Mollusca; class Bivalvia; order Adapedonta; family Solenidae; genus Solen; species Solen grandis. Next base: position 45,556,952 of record CM037795.1, on the reverse strand, counting down.
CCTAGGTGGGACAAAGCTCCTCAAAAACACGGATAATACAGCAAGGCCACAACAATTTAAATGCTACATGCGGAAATAGGCAAAACCGGCCGAAAAGGTCAGCCTGCAATAGCCCTTATGAATTTTAACAAAAGGATATTTCTAAATCTAGGGAAAGGGGAAAAGACTGACACGTTATTGAATTTTGAAAATGAATACATGTCTGCGGTTGTTTTTACAAATATTTTGTTTTGAAACAGTGCTTTTTTCAGGTCACCAACAGAGTGTTGCTCTAACGAAAAAACATTTGTCTTGAAACAGAGCAACAACTTTGTGAAATGAGCAAATAATATGCTTGGCCTTCCTGGTATTGATTTTCATGATTTTACCTGGTTATTTTCAGCAATTTAAACAATTTTACCATTTTTTGCTTGATAACTTGAATCTCTTTTTTTAAGATAAAATATATAAAAGATTTGCAGTTGCTTTTTTACTTACCCGAAGATTTTTCTTGTTTGAATTTGTTCGTGACAGTCATAATATTATTTCAGACAAAGTCATTGATACACACCATTAAAAGTAGATTGACATGTTTATGTGAAAGAACAATTTTTTACTATTTCAAAGTAATTAGCGAGTCTGTTGATTTTGGTTGGACGGACTGTGTAGCCACAGGCTATTACATATGTGTGTGTGTGTGTGTTTGGGTGTTTTGGGGTGTTTTCTACTCTCTTTCCCATACATGCAACTGAAATTAATGGCATAGCTACATGTCTTTCACTCAAAGTTAATGTTAAGTTAAAAAATAATATCCTTAATAAAGCATGAAAAGGGGGAACTCTTCATAAAGGGAAGATAAAAAACAATAAGCAATGTGAATTAAACTTTAGTTTAAAAACCAAAAAATTTTAATCTCAATATTTCTTAAATCTTAGTCATGAACACATAAAAATTGGTACAATTACACTTTGTAAATAAAATACATTTGCCCAGGGCTTAAGATTAATCTTTTCAGTGACCATACTGGCTAATACATATACAATTTACACATGAAGTCAACTTTTTAAACCAAAGATATAATTTTCTGATGATTAAATCTATAATAATTCCCTTTGATGACTTGAATATAACTGTATTACTTAAAGAAGACCACCAAAGGGGATCCAACGCTTGTCTGATGTTTTTTTTATTAAAAGGGGGAGATAAATGGGGTTAAAATGGATCAAAGAGTTATGGCCCTTGATGGAAATGTAGCCTTGTGATAGTAAAACAAGTAATAAGATTGAGATTAAAGCTTCAACGGTTTAGCAGTTATGGTCAAGGCTAAAGTTTTTCACCACCACAACTACACCAGAATAAATGACATACCTAGACTTTTTTTCTTTGAAAAACAGACAAGCTAAAAAACATTGTTAAACTATTAGAACAAAAATAAAAGGAAATTTCTAAAATAAATCTAAAAATCAATCCTAAAATTTTGAAATTAGCAACCCTAAAAATATGTGGGAAAGCCCATTATAGTGCCCATTTACAAAAACCTTTTCATATAAACAAATTTTGGATTTAAATACTGTAATTAACAAAAACACTGAAGATTAATCGTCTAGAGCAATATTGCCAGAAAAAAATCAAATAGTACCCGAAACTTGATATTTTGGTAATATATGTAATTCATTTTTCTAAGCACAACATAATCATAAAAAAGACTTTGGCCTGTGACATCATCAAATCCATTTTCTAACAAAACACACACTGCATATAAAGTGTACCAAAACACCAGGGTCAATGTTAAAAAGGCTCTAATTCAAGAAAAATGGATTTAGAAGTGTTAATCATAACCTCATTGTTAAAAACCCCGATATGTTTATTGCATTTCATATTTCTTTAAAATGTAATAGTAAGGTTGACTTTTACAACTCCTACAAAGTTTATAAAGCTTACTGGTACAATAAGCAGGAGATTGTAAAAAATGGTTCTATCTGATCTTTTATGTAAAGGGCATTACACATTCAAATTTTGCAAACACAAACAATCTACAATTTTTTTCACAAAAGGCATTACATTTATACTGTAATGTTTTCTTGTCACATCATCTTCTTCGTTGTCATTTTCGTAACATCGTTTAAGTCGGTATGCAGTGTTTAGGATTTTTTTTATGAAAAACATTTCCCTTCACTGGACGGAGAGTAAGAACCCTGTTTTTTTTTCCCAGACCCGTTAAGTTTACGACCTTGTGTGATTCTGAAGGACTTACTTTTCGAAATCGAGTAATACAGTTCAGATCTTCAACTTTATATCTACCTTAGAGTGTTTTAAAAATCCTTATAGCCTATCTGCGTCCAAACTTGAAACTGTATCTTTAATACAGGGATGCTTTGAAAGTTTAATAATAGAGTTTTCCGTTTGTTAGAGCCAAGACCTTTTTAATTCCTTTTAACTCTTTTACTTGGTTTTCTTTCTGCATGTCACAGCTTTATTTTTCCCTTTCTTCCCTTTTGGTTTCACAAGGAAGCCCCCTCTTACTTGCATTGCAAATTTTGGTGCAAAACCAGCTTGTTTTCAAAATAAAATCAATGCATTCCATCATATATTTCGTAGAAATGGGCAGGGTGTTCCGAATGGATTAAAAAATTAAAATCCCTTGCATGTTAGTGATTGATTTGTGTAAAACAACATTGGGAAAAATTTGATTCTTATTTCTTTTTCATTTCAAATGCAAATAAAACCCTTTTACTGATCTTTTTTTGCCGAAAACGCGATATTAAAAAAAGTCGAAAATTGTACCTCCCTTTCTCTTTTTTTTTAATTTACCGAAGTGCGAAATGATTCGCCCCTTGCAACTTCGAACCCCTGTGGGTTGCTAAGAGATTAAAGCCGCATAAAGATCCTGGCGAGGTTAGGGTGTCTAGCGGTCTAAGAAAACGGCCATATTTGTAAAAAAAATTCACCATAAATACAAGTATAGAAAATTTGGAGATAAACAAAAGATTTGAAAAAAAAAACTAAAAAAAGTTTTCCATCCATCACTTAAAAAATTTACACGGTCCTTCAATTGTTAAAAAAAAAACTTCAGTGCGTTGAAGCATCCATTAATTTTATTTTTAAATTTGGAGCAAAATTGATTTAACAAATTCCCCACGATCATTAATGGACCAAAATACAATTTAATGAGGGGGGTTTTCCTTAATTCCAAATGCATTTAAATCTACAGATGAAAACTAGGTTAAAAGTCAGTAGAATTTTCAGTTTTGAACGCAACCCCTTAAAAACTGTTTACTTAGAAAAGCTTTTTAAAAAAAAACGTATCAATTTCAGAACTATTCACGGATTTGCGGTGTCGGGGGTTTATTTACAAAAACATTTAACCGCCGTGAGAAAAATTCATCCCGAAACCGCCCTGGCTCCTTGAGTTATCGGGCTCCTGTTTTCTACTTCCCGGGAGACAGTGGGAAAGGATTGGGTTTCACTTGCGTTTTGTTGCTCTGTCTGTCGTTTTTTGGGCACCCTTTTAGGGGTATTCCACAAAAACAACACATACATTATTCTAAGGAGAAAATTTCTTTCTTTTTTATTTTTGGTTTTTAAAGTCTCGCCCGAGTATTTCAGAATTTGGGGGCTACGTCTATTTGGCAAACAAAAGCACTTTTCCCCACTGCAGTATAAAGCCGAGACACACGGCATGTTACCACACAAGTCTATTGTCCTGATCCGGAACTACCCTTTTTATGCGAGCGCCAAGCAAGGGCTAACCATTTCACCTTTTTTTACGACTTGGGATTCGCGGCCAGGGTCTTCTTTTTTTAGGTACCTCGTTTTTTTAGCCAAAAAATTTCTAATGTAAAATTTTAATTTGCTGTTGCAGGGATCTATCTTGAAATACTTAGTAATAAGTGCTCTCGAGCCCTTTTCACGTGGTTTTATGCTTCTTAAAACCCTTTGTGAAGAGCGGACTCACCCCTCTCGTCAGGACAATGAAGTCATGAAGCAGTTCCTTTGTACCCCTATCAAATATGGAAATGTCACAAATTTTTCCCATTACAAAAACAATTGAGACTCCCCGAAAAACTTTTTCTACAGAAGTCCAGACAAATTTACTAAAAAATGTCCCCAGAACTTCATGTCATAATTGTATAGTGTAATAGCTCGTGGACCCCTTAACAAAATATATATCCGCCCGTGGGAGTATTACATTATTTCATGTAGAGGAGAAAAA
>CM037795.1:45502660-45552660 GCA_021229015.1 Solen grandis | reverse complement strand
CCAAAGAAATCTTAATTTGTTAGAAATAGTCTTAGAAGGGTTCTGTTACAAGTGCCTGTTCTTGTCTTGCTTGCTTTGTAGTGGTTACAGCGTCTGCCCAGAATAGGGAGGTTGTGGGTTTGATCCTTGACTGCAACATGCCAAATTTGTAGAAAATGGTACTTGTATAGCTAGCTCCCTTGCTTGCTACTTGGCAAAACAGGATAGTTCCAGGACTGGTCACCCGATGTCAGGATAATTTGACTGGGTGTGTTATCATGCTACGTGTCTCTTGCGTGGTACTGCAGTGTGGCAGCACTATATTTCTCAATAAGACATAGTCTCCAAATGAGTGGGAGGTTAAACTCAACAATCAAACTAACTTGTTCTTCTGATGATTAAAACATACCCTTTTTGCCTGACCTCCCTGAAAAGACAAGAAGTTCTTTCATATCTGAAATGTACATACGGGGGCGGGTCAATAATTAGTGTCGTTACCATAGTAAAATGAAAACCACTGACGCAAATATCAATTTCTTTATGTCATTCCTTCAAAGTAATCACCTTTATGTAATGCACAGAGTTTCAGTCGTTTTATCCAATTTTCAAATGCTTTTCTGTAGCAGCAAACCTGAAGGTGTTTCTTTAACTTTGGGAACAGAAAAAAGTAACAGGGTGCCAAATCTGGCGAGTATGGTGGGTGGTTTAGAACAGTCACATGTTTACTTTCAAGAAATTTCTTCACATGTCCGCTTTGTGTGGTGTAGCGTTATCATGCAAAAGGTACATGCCCCTCATTCCGGTACTAGGACGAAGCTTACAATAATATTTGTCAACTTTAGTTAGCACTTTCCTTCTGTAAAACTTCGCATTGACAGAGCATTTCTTTGGAACAGCAACTTGTGCAACTAATCCGTGAATTCTGAAGAACATAGCATACATTACTTTCTTGGAGCTTGTCACTCTTTTGGCTATACAAGGCCTACGGGCATGTTTCGTTGCCCATATTTTATTATTTATTTTGCGAGTCGGCTCAAAAAAGTGGAACCAGCTTTCATCACCAGTAACAATGTTAGAAAACTTCCTACTGTCATATTTTGGAAACATCTTTAATCATTTTCTGGCACATTTCACAAGCTCTTGCTTTTGTTCAGGACTTAACAAATGTGGTATCCACCTAGCAGCGATCTTCTTAACTAGAAGATGCTTCTTCAGAATGGTAAAAGCTGACCCTTTTGACATGCCAGCATACCTAGCTATCTCAGAAATCATTGTCGTGTTTCTTTACCAATGAGATTGTTTACTTTTTAGCTCACCTGAGCACAAAGTGCTCAAGGTGAGCTTTTGTGATCGCCCGTCGTCCGTCGTCGTCCGTCGTCAACAATTTGCTTTAAATGACATCTCCTCTGAAACCGCTGGACAGAATTTAATGAAACTTGGCAGGAATGTTCCTTGGGTGAGGCTCAACAAAAGTTGCTAAAATAAAGTTGATCCATGAAGAACTCTGGTTGCCATGGCTACAAAAAGAAAAATAATTTGAAAACTTTAAAAATCATCTCCTTCAAAACTACTGGCCAGATTTCAAAATAATTTGGTACAGATGTTCCTTGGGTCAACCTCAACCAAAGTTGCTAAAATTATTCCGATCCGTAAAAAAACATGGCCGCCAGGGGCGGGGCTTATTTGCCCTATACGTATATAGAGAAACCTTTAAAAAACATCTTCTCTGAAACCACTAGACAGAATTTGATTAAACTTGGCAGGGATGATCCTTGGGTCAACCTTCACAAAAGTTGCTAAAATAAACTTGATCCATGTAGAACTCTGGTTGCCATGGCTATAAAAAGAAAAAAAAACAAAAAACTTTAAAAATCATCTTCTTCAAAACTACTGGCCAGATTTTAAAATAAATTGGTACAGATGTTCCTTGGGTCAACCTCTACCAAAGTTGCTAAAGTTATTCCGATCCGTAAAAAAACATGGCCGCCAGGGGCGGGGCTTATTTGCCTTATATGTATATAGAGAAACCTTTAAACAACATCTCCTCTGAAACCACTGGACATAATTTGATTAAACTTGGCAGGGATGATCCTTGGGTCAACCTCCACAAAAGTTGCTAAAATAAACTTGATCCATATAGAACTCTGGTTGCCATGGCAACAAAAAGAAAAAAAAATGAAAACTTTAAAATTCATCTTCTTCAAAACTACTGGCCAGATTTTAAAATAAATTGGAACAGATGTTCCTTGGGTCAACCTATTTCTCTCAGGTGAGCGATTTAGGGCCATCATGGGCCTCTTGTTTAATGTTGTTTCTGGTGATAACTGATGGTTTCCTGCCTCTACCACTGGCATCCTCCAACCTCTCTCTGCCGTTCTTAAACATAACAATCCATCTTTGAACTCTTCTTAAACTAACAACAAAAGACCCCAAAACAGTACAGAGTTCATTGTGAATTACTGTTGCGCTTAATCCTAAAGCCATATGCGTTTTAATATAAGACCGTAATTCTAAAGAGTTCACTGAACATTTGGCAGACATTTTTATACGCAGTTGATGATATGTACCTCTTTCATTACTTATTTTCTCACTGTCCTTGTGTATAGATATACATGTATGATACACCGTTGGAAAGCTAAAGACTTCGTGCGTATCATAGTATAACTTTGCACGTTCTCCATGCAGTATTCGTGAAATAAACTGAGGGACGACACCAATTATTGACCCGCCCTCGTATATATATAAGAAATATTTCTTAAAAAGTTAAATGAAACGTGCCCCCTGCTTTGAGGTTCCCAAGCTCCTGTATGCAGTATACTTCTAGATGATGTTATTTTAAGACATTTACTGATTATCTTTCAGGGCAGCATGTCCCAGTGGCAGACCCAGCAAGAATCTGTTCTCCTCAGTTGCAGTGACGATTCCCTGGAGATAGAATCACCCATAGCACACAGCACCCAGGTGGAGTCTGGCCCCAGGACAGTGAACCCTGCAGGACAGGGCTTGACAAGTCTCTCCACTGCAGGCCCATGTAGTGGTGTTAAGACTGATAGAAATATCAAGATGGATAGTAAAAAGAAGGAAAAATCTGTGAATAATAATGTTATAGATATATTCAAGGCGGATAACCCTGAGGAAAATGATTCACCTATATATATCAGTTCAGAGTCAGACAGAGATAAAACTGATGAAGACTTCAGCCAAACAAATAATGGTGCAAGTCTTGAGCAAGTTAGTTTCAAGGAATCTGAGAACACACATGATTGGTCAGATGAATTAGAAATTAAGCGATTGAAAAAAATGGCAAATATTCACAATGTTGCACCATTGCCAAGAAAATCTGCATGTACAGACAGTCAAGTTAGCATATCTCCAGAAGTGTCCAGTGCTGTTAACAGTTCATTTAGCAATTCAGACAAAAGTGTGATATCTCCCTCGCCAGATTCTGACATTACATCCATGTCCCAAAGACTTCAAGTATCAAGGCAGTCATTTTGTGATGTAAGTCACCGGTCACTTGTAGGCAGTATATTTCTGAGTTCACTGAAAAATTTGGCATCAAAGGTGAATATAGTACCAAGAACTGGGGGAGATAACATTAAGGACAAAAGGAGTCCTTCTGTTTGTAGTGAAGAGGATCTCTCTGCTGGTGTTGAAATGGAAAAGAAAGCAATGTCCTTGTATTATCAGGAGAGTCAGGAGGGTCTCCCTGATGATACCTTGTCACAGACTGAGACCAAGAAAGGTGCTGATGAACACAAAAGGCCAGGAGGTGAAAAGAATCAACATTTTGATGAGGTTAAAGACAACACTGATTTAAATGAAGTTAATGAAGGCACTGTTTCTGGTGTGGCTGATGCCATTGTTGTTGATGCAGTTTTAACTGCTCAAAGAAGAGATTCAGGTGAAGAGTTACTAAATGATATTGTGGGGGGAGATAACTGCAAGCAACATGACAGAGATAGTCATTCTGTAAGAGGCAAGGAAACTGTAAGTGATACAGAAAAAACTGTCAACAGTGAAACTACTAGATCAAAGAACACTGAGGATGATTTACTCGTATACAGAGGTGAATCTGATGAGATAGAATATAACAGAGAGACACAGAGTGATGAAAATAATGTCCTAAACTTCGACACACCAAGTGTCCCTGTCACAAGTCAAAGTGACATTACATATCATTGCAGCAAAGGCATTGATGCTACTGTTGAATCTGATGAAGATGAGTTTCAGACACCGCCAGAAAACAGCACCTGTCAAACAAATGATGAATCACTAGAAAAAGAACAATCTTTATGTATGAAAGACAATTCAAATGCTGAAAATGAATTAGATTCGGATAATACTAACAGTCAGGAGGAAGAAGTCCCTAGCCTTGAGTATTTAGAGACATTAAGACTAAGAATGAACACAGATGTTAATAGTACTTCTCTCTCATCAGATGCTGATTTGTGTAATGAAGAAGAAATAACATTAAATTCTAGTCAGTTATCACAAACTTATAAAAGACCTGCACATAGTAAAAGGAAAAGTACATCTGATAAGGAGAGTGGGCATAAAGCAATTGACCAAGTCCACAACACAGATAGGACTAGTGGGAAGGTGACAGGTCTGGTTTCTGATGACACTATCAGTGCTGAGAATTATAATCTGCATACTGGCGTTATGTCTGATGATCAGGTGGCCAATACCTATCCAAGCACACAGCCATTTGAGGTGTGTCAGTTTTCACAGACCCAGGAATTCATTCCAAACCTGATTTGTGGGCCATCTTTAGAAAATGAAAGTGATTTGTGTGGTGTCAGGGCAGTATCTCCTGTTGAATTCTCTAATATACCCCATAACAATGGTGAGCACACATGTGACATTGAATACAGAGTTAGGGAATGTTCTATAAAGAACAAGCAGGATGAGGCACATGTTGAAAGTAATCAGGCTGATATGCCTGAAAAAATGTGCAAACGTAAATTTAAAAAATCAAAACATAAAAAGATTTTACAGAAAACTTCTTGTAAGAGTAAGAAAATTGAGCAAGGAGAAAGAGCTGTTTTTAAAGTTATTGATTACAATGAAAGCAGCAGTAGAATGTTGGAAAGTTCATGTCTTTCTCAAAAACTTATTAAGACTAGGCCATGTAAGGTCATTTTGGAGAGAATCAATACACAGCATCATAAAATCTATGATGGATACCACAAGGACACTGCAACAGATTGTGTGAAATGTAAACCAAAGGAACTGCTTGAAGATAATGCTGGTATGAAAGAGAAAGTTACAGAAAATGGCTGCAAGAACCAGTTACATGGTTCTGATATAAGTGTCAGCACAGAATGTATACCTGGAGAGGATGATAAAGTTACAGGAGTTTGTCATCACAATAATGGTGGGGCAGATAAGACTGATGTTACTGTAGACTCTCATAATTCAACTCAATCAACTGTTCCTCCGTGTCCTGAATCTTGGAGTGGAGTTTTAGATGGCCTGATAGATGTACCATGTGGGTCGTCCAGAGTTGACAAGTCAGGAGACAAACAGGATGCCACTAAGTGTAGATCATTATCCTTGAGGAAAAAGATTCAAAAGGACTGTAAAACAGTCGAAAGCAGAGTGAAGGAAAAGGAAGAAACAGAAAATCAGTTTCGAAATAAGATTGATCTTCCAGCTAGTGATATATCTGAGAAAGGAAAGGTAGACATTGAAAGTGACCAACAAAATATGACAAAAAAACAAGTTGTAAAGGAGCAGTACTCATCACAGTCTCATAATGGAAAAAAAGGAGTAGAAAGTGAAAAGCTGAAAGAAACCAGAAAGAGTTCTCTGCTCTTGGGGTATTCAGGTTATTTGGCTCTGAAAACTAAGATAAAAACAACAGAGACTAACAGGAGGAAAAGGCATTTCATAGAGTCGAGTGAGAGTAGTAACTCTCAGGGATCTGCTCAGGATCATCCATTTAAAGTTCCCAGAACCGATAAAGGGAATGATGCAGGACATGGAAAAAAGAGATTAATGTCTAAGTCACAGAGTCATTCAAGAACTATTTCAACTGAAGTGTGTCAAAAGGAAAAACTTGGAAGCAAGTCTGTTAAGAAACCGAATGAAACAAACAAATTGGACACCATTGATTTTGTTTGTCCTACCTCATTGGAGAATAAGACTGAAAGGCTGACTGGCAAGACTGCAGCTGGGAAGTCAAAAAGAATTTTTCCAGAAACCATTGATTTGAAGTCAGACAAAACTGCATATGTCAGCAAATGGATAGAATCTCATCAGTTTGCGTCATGCCATGATGAACCTGCCTGTGAAGTGGCTAATCCAAAATCTGCAAGTATGTATGTCTCTATATGCTGGATATTTTATTTTTGTTTTGTATTTTTCTTATACTAATTGAGAAAAAGAAACTAATACTGATCTTTTCTGGCAGTTCTTTGTTTGGACTAGTACTTTCGAACCTACAACCACCACTATACGTACATTGTCATTGAACCATGGTGCCCCTGTGTGTATGCTTGTATGTAACTTTTTCTCCTTACCATCCGTCTTATTATTATGTCTTTCTTTCCTTTCTACACTCTCTTGAAAATATTGTCTTTGGTAACCAAGAGGACTATATATTTGTATTGTTTTGAAGCCAGGAGAACTACATATTTATATTGTTTTTATTTAGTGTTTTCAGTGTTCGAGTCACCAAAGTTCGACTGTATATTGTTTTGTAGCCATGAGGACTATGTGTATTTTTTTGTAACCAGGAGAACTATATATTTGTGTTGTTTTGTAGCCATGAGAACTATATATTTGTATTGTTTTGTAGCCATGAGAACTATATATTTGTGTTGTTTTGTAGCCATGAGGACTATATATTTGTATTGTTTTGTAGCCATGAGAACTATATATTTGTGTTGTTTTGTAGCCATGAGGACTATATATTTGTGTTGTTTTGTAGCCATGAGGACTATATATTTGTATTGTTTTGTAGCCAGGAGGACTATATATTTGTGTTGTTTTGTAGCCAGGAGGACTATATATTTGTGTTGTTTTGTATCCAGGAGGACTATATATTTGTATTGTTTTGTAGCCATGAGGACTATATATTTGTATTGTTTTGTAGCCATGAGGACTATATATTTGTGTTGTTTTGTAACCATGAGAACTATATATTTGTGTTGTTTTGTAACCATGAGGACTATATATTTGTATTGTTTTGTAGCCATGAGGACTATATATTTGTGTTGTTTTGTAGCCATGAGAACTATATATTTGTGTTGTTTTGTAGCCATGAGGACTATATATTTGTTGTTTTGTAGCCACGAGGACTATATATTTGTGTTGTTTTGTAGCCATGAGGACTATATATTTGTGTTGTTTTGTAACCAGGAGAACTATATATTTGTGTTGTTTTGTAGCCATGAGAACTATATATTTGTATTGTTTTGTAGCCATGAGAACTATATATTTGTATTGTTTTGTAGCCAGGAGGACTATATATTTGTGTTGTTTTGTAGCCAGGAGGACTATATATTTGTGTTGTTTTGTAGCCAGGAGGACTATATATTTGTTTGTTTTGTAGCCATGAGAACTATATTTGTGTGTTGTTTTGTAGCCATGAGAACTATATATTTGTGTTGTTTTGTAGCCATGAGGACTATATATTTGTGTTGTTTTGTAGCCATGAGGACTATATATTTGTGTTGTTTTGTAGTCAGGAGAACTATATATTTGTGTTGTTTTGTAGCCATGAGGACTATATATTTGTGTTGTTTTGTAGCCAGGAGGACTATATATTTGTATTGTTTTGTAGCCAGGAGGACTATATATTTGTGTTGTTTTGTAGCCAGGAGGACTATATATTTGTATTGTTTTGTAACCATGAGGACTATATATTTGTATTGTTTTGTAGCCAGGAGGACTATATATTTGTATTGTTTTGTAGCCATGAGGACTATATATTTGTGTTGTTTTGTAGCCAGGAGGACTATATATTTGTGTTTTTTTGTATCCAGGAGGACTATATATTTGTGTTGTTTTGTAGCCAGGAGGACTATATATTTGTATTGTTTTGTAGCCAGGAGGACTATATATTTGTGTTGTTTTGTAGCCATGAGGACTATATATTTGTGTTGTTTTGTATCCATGAGGACTATATATTTGTGTTGTTTTGTAGCCATGAGAACTATATATTTGTGTTGTTTTGTAGCCATGAGAACTATATATTTGTGTTGTTTTGTAGCCATGAGAACTATATATTTGTGTTGTTTTGTAGCCATGAGGACTATATATTTGTGTTGTTTTGTAGCCATGAGAACTATATATTTGTATTGTTTTGTAGCCATGAGGACTATATATTTGTGTTGTTTTGTAGTCAGGAGAACTATATATTTGTGTTGTTTTGTAGCCATGAGGACTATATATTTGTGTTGTTTTGTATCCAGGAGGACTATATATTTGTATTGTTTTGTAGCCAGGAGGACTATATATTTGTGTTGTTTTGTAGCCAGGAGGACTATATATTTGTGTTGTTTTGTAGCCAGGAGGACTATATATTTGTGTTGTTTTGTAGCCATGAGGACTATATATTTGTGTTGTTTTGTAGCCAGGAGGACTATATATTTGTATTGTTTTGTAGCCATGAGGACTATATATTTGTGTTTGTTTTGTAGCCATGAGGACTATATATTTGTATTGTTTTGTAGCCAGGAGGACTATATATTTGTATTGTTTTGTAGCCAGGAGGACTATATATTTGTGTTGTTTTGTAGCCAGGAGGACTATATATTTGTGTTGTTTTGTAGCCAGGAGGACTATATATTTGTATTGTTTTGTAGCCAGGAGGACTATATATTTGTGTTGTTTTGTAGCCATGAGGACTATATATTTGTGTTGTTTTGTAGCCATGAGAACTATATATTTGTGTTGTTTTGTAGCCATGAGGACTATATATTTGTGTTGTTTTGTAGTCAGGAGAACTATATATTTGTGTTGTTTTGTAGCCATGAGGACTATATATTTGTGTATATATTGTGTTGTTTTGTAGGCAGAGGACTATATATTTGTTGTTTTGTAGGCAGGAGGACTATATATTTGTGTTGTTTTGTAGCCAGGAGGACTATATATTTGTGTTGTTTTGTAGCCAGGAGGACTATATGTTTGTATTGTTTTGTAGCCAGGAGGACTATATGTTTGTATTGTTTTGTAGCCATGAGGACTATATATTTGTATTGTTTTGTAGCTGAAATATTTTATTTTGTTTTGTAGCCATGAGGACTATATATTTGTGTTGTTTTATTTTGTAGCCAGGGGGGGGATGAGATATTTTGTATTGTTTTGTAGCCATGAGGACTATATAAGTATTGTTTTGTAGCCAGCAGGACGAAATATTTATATTGTTTCTTTAGCCATGAGGACTTTATATGTGTATTGTCATGATATATCAGTTGTTAGATACGGTGCTGGTATATCTTCTTTGATTGGTGCCTAGGGTATAAGGGTGGTACCAAGACTGGTTGTCAGGATAATGTGGCTTTTTGTGGTATCATGTCTACAGTGTGATACATCTTTATGGCGGCACTTAACATTTTTTTGTGTCACATGTTGTAAGCAGAGATGACACATAGGGATCACTTTTCTGTCGGTCCGTTCGTATGTCTGTCCGTCACACTTCAGTAGGTGATACATGTTCCAAAGAACACTATTGTTGTGTAAACAAGATCCTTACATGACTGATGTGTCAATAGCAGGTGGAGGTAGAGAGAGAGTCAAACCCACACTTGATGTACAAATGGCACATACTGGTAGAAGTTTAGAGGTGAGAGCCATCCCCACACAAAATTTATCTACACAACTGGACCATCGCAACCCGGGGAGCTTAAGAACAGATAGTCTCTCCAGTTCCTACTTGAAAAAGGTATGTACCAGAAATGGTATTCTTGAATATCTCTCCCCACCAACATAGTGGAGAGATGGTATTTTAATTTTGCTCATCATATCTGAATTAATATGACAAGCGGTGGAAGCCAACGGCAGACATAGTTGGAGAGAGGCCAATGTTGAAGCAAGGGCCAACCCAGGGCATTCTGGAAATCAGCCTAAATGATGATGATGATGGTGAAGCTGTCCTTCAGTATGTCATCTGATTTTAGCAATTGTACAGGTTTTTAGTTCCTGGCATAGTAGGACTTGTTATTTGTATGTTCACCTTTATTAGACCCACTTTAGCTCACCCGAGTGCTTTGTGAACGTTTTTGTAAACGGTCTTTGTCTGACATTAAAAAATGCAGCAACTTAAATGGATGATTGTTAATGATATTGTCAACATGAATGTCCAAATAACTTGATCAGAAGTTTCATATTGTGTTATATTTACGTTATTTTACCACCAAGCTCAAATTCCACCAACAATTCTTAACTCTAAATAATACATGTACAGGCACTTAAATCCTTAATCTAGGTAGATACACAATCCAATATTAATATTTTATGAAATATTCAAGTACATGACTAAACTGAAATAATTTGTTACAATAATTGTCAAGAAAAGAAACATTATTTAGGAGATATTTTTATTAGAGAAACAAGATTGATGAAATTCTCCCTTTATTTAAGTTTTACTTAATGCTAAATATTTTTGGTGGAATTTGAGCCTAATACATGTACAAAGAATATGTTGTAAAAATACATAGCTCTTGTTGTAATTATTAAAGTGTGATTAAAAAAATATTGCTGCCATACATAAAATTGCTTGATAGTACTTCCATTCCAAAACTTAAAGGGTACTGTTTGAAAGTTATTGTACAGTATGTAAAATTGAGTATTCCTTTTTGTTTTAGTGCTTGATGTCTATGGCTGTAGAAGAAAATTCAAGAGGTGGACAGGAGCTTAACAAAATCAAAATGCAGCTTCTTAAAAAACTTTGACCAAATCCCAGAGCAGGTATTGGATATCAGGTTTGATATTGGAAAGAGCTATATCGAAAATCTTGGAAAGGTTGATTGGGTTTTGGAGGTGAAACTTCAGATAACAAACAAATGATGGATTGTAATCGGGCATTAGATATAAAAATGCAGCTGCTAACAAGCCTTTGGCTTTAATCGTGTCAGATATAAAAGTACAAATACAGCTGCTAACAAACCTTGAACTGCAATTGTGTCAGGTCCTGGTGATCAAGTTACAGCAGCTAACAAACCTTGAACTGCAATTGTGTCAGGTCCTGGCGATCAAGTTACAGCAGCTAACAAACCTTGAACTGCAATTGTGTCAGGTCCTGGCGATCAAGGTACAGCAGCTAACAAACCTTGAACTGCAATTGTGTCAGGTCCTGGTGATCAAAATACAGCAGCTAACAAACATTGAACTCAATTGTTGGGTTGTGAAGGCGATCAAGGTACAGCAGCTAACAAACCTTGAACTGCAATTGTGTCAGGTCCTGGTGATCAAGTTACAGCTGCTAACAAACCTTGAACTGCAATTGTGTCAGGTCATGGCGATCAAAATACAGCAGCTAACAAACATGGACTTCAATTGTTGGGTTGTGAAGATCAAAATACAGCAGCTAACAAACATGGACTTCAATTGTTGCGTTGTGGAGATCAAGATACAGCGGCTTACAAACCTTGTACTGTAATTGTATCAAAATATGTTTTTAGCTTGTCTGTTTTTCGAAGAAAAAAATACAAGCTATTGTAACGCTGGCGTCTACGTTGTTGTCGTCAGGCGTTGTCGGGAATCTTAATGTTGGCCATAACTTCTCTACTA
Source organism: Solen grandis (assembly GCA_021229015.1). Lineage (NCBI taxonomy): Eukaryota > Metazoa > Mollusca > Bivalvia > Adapedonta > Solenidae > Solen > Solen grandis. The sequence continues at coordinate 45,540,939 of CM037795.1, read as the reverse complement.
TTCAATATACAACTTTCATTTTTAGCTCGACTATTCGAAGAATATGAGAGCTATTGTAGTCGCCCTTGCGTCGGCGTTGGCGTTGTAGCTTTTGGTGTTAAGTTTTGTGTGCAAGTTACTATCAACCTTATATCTCAATAACCATTTATGGTATTGACTTGAAAGTTTATAGATATGTTCAGGGGCATCAGACAACCAAGGTAGATAACTCTTGATTGAATTTAATATGAATTATGGCCCCTTTTTAACTTAGGAATTTCGCTTAAAGTTGTGCATGCAATAGAAAATTTGGTTAAAGTTTTGCGTGCAAGCTACTATCTAATTTGTATCTCAATAACCATTCATGGTATTGACTTGAAAGTTTATGAATATGTTTAGGGGCATCAGACAACCAAAGTAGATAAGTCTTGATGGAATATATTACAAATTATGGCCCCTTTTTAACTTAGAAATTTTGGTTAAAGTTTTGCATGCAAGGTACTTTCATGCTTATATCTCAGTATACAGGCATGCGATTGATTTTAAACATCTTTAATATGTTTAGGGTATCATACTTTCATGGTAGATAACTCTTGATGAAATATGTTACAAATTATTGCCCCTTTTTAACTTAGAAATTTTGGTTAAAGTTTTGCATGCAAGGTACTTTCATGCTAATATCTCAGTATCCAGGCACGGGATTGATTTGAAACATCTTTATATGTTTAGGGGTATCATACTTTCATGGTAGATAACTCTTGATAGAGTATGTTACAAATTATGGCCCCTTTTTAACTTAAAAATTTTGGTTAAAGTTTTGCATGCAAGGTACTTTCATGCTTATATCTCAGTATCCAGGCATAGGATTGATTTGAAACATCTTTAATATGTTTAGGGGTATCATACTTTCATGGTAGATAACTTTGATGAATATACAAATTATGCCCCTTTTTAACTTAGAATTTTGGTTAAATTTTTTCATGCTAATATCTCAGTATCCAGACATGTTAATGATTTTAAACATCTTTAATATGTTTAGGAGTATCATACTATCTAGGTAGATAACTTTTGATGGAATATACAACAAGTTATGGCCCCTTTTTAAACTTAGAATGTTTGGTTAAAGTTTTGCATGCAAGGTACTTTCATGCTAATATCTTAGAGTCCAGGCATTGGATTGATTTGAAACATTTTTAATATGTTTAGGGGTATCATACTATAAAGGAAGATAACACTTGATGGAATATATTAAAAATTATGACCCAATTTTAACTTAGAATTTTGGTTAAATTTTTGCATTCAAGCTACTATCCAGCTTATATCTCAGAAATTGCTTGTGGAATTGACTAGAAAGTTAAGTAGTGTCTTCAGGGGCATTAGAAAACTAAGGAGGATAACTTTTGGACTGAATTTTATACAAATTATGGCCCTTTTCTAACTTGGATTTTGTGTTAAAGTTTTGCATGCACAGTGTTATTGTGCTTATGTCTCAGTAACTAGGCATGGGATTGATTTTAGACATCATAAAAATATTAAGGGGTATCAGACTATCAAGGTATATCATTTTTGACTATTATTATGTACAGGGTATGTGAAGGGCAAGAATTGAAATAGATTTCATTTGATTTACCAACAAGCATTTTGAATAGTCGAGCGTGCTGTCCTCTGACAGCTCTTGTTAGTATGCATATTCATCTTGACAAGACCTATCCAGACATGCAATTATTTCACCTATTGAACTTGACCTTGAACTTTGAACTAATTTTTCTGAATAATTTGAAAACTTTAAAATGCCTGTCATTTCAAAATACTGATATTTCACATGTGAGTTCATTGTAGCAAGACCTTTCCATCAGTGTTACACTTTTAGACTTTTGACCTTGACTTTTGAACTTTGACCTATTTTTGAAATTTTTAACAAAAAACTTAAACGTTGGCCATAATTTCTTTACTATTTGACATACAACTTTTATTTTTGGTATGCATATTCATCTTTGCAAGGGCTATTCAGATATACCTCAACATTTCTTCTATCGACCTTGACCTTTGACCTATTTTTGCTGTATGTTCTGAAAACTTTAAAATGCCTGTCATTTTAGAACCGTTACCAGCAGGGCACTGATATTTCACATTGGCAAAAACAGACGAGCGTTGGCACCTACATGCGGTGCTCTTGTTTATAAACCATGTTGGCACTACTTTCCTATAGAATAGTTAGATATTGTTGTAGACTATAAGAAGTCAGAAATTTGATTCCAACATGTTTATTTTTGCTCACAGGGTATGATACATGTAATAATTATTTTGTGTAATGTGTTTTCCAGCTGCTTTGATTTTTTTTTTTTTTTTTTTTTTTGTATTAGAATGAAAAGAATGTTTACCAGATGGTGCTGCAGTTCTAACAAATCACAAGTAAAATAAATAGGATTTTCTGCAGTACACCTGCATTTTCAAATAATGCCACATTTGTCAAGATTAACACAAAATATGTTGGTGACAAAGTATTGAAAAAACACTAGTTGTGTCTGACATTATGGAGGAAATTTTCATTCATCCAACAATAAGTGGATGAACTTTCCACCCCTGATCCCTAATGTTCGAATAATCTCATCAATGATTTGAACACTGGTATAATTTCCAACTTGGTCTTGTTATTTTATGTGTATCTTACTATTTTGTGTGTATGTTCCAAATTAAAATATACTCACAATCCTTTAAATTACAGGCCAGACAAAATTTCAAATCTCAAAAAAAAAAAAAATATATTGTATATGATATGGGTATCAAGTGACAACACAACTTTGTATATGATATGTGTATCAAATGACAACACAATATTGTATATGATATGGGTATCAAGTGACAACACAACTTTGTATATGATATGGGTATCAAGTGACAACACAGTAGTGTATATGATATGGTTTTATTGATATGGGTATCAAATGACAACACAATATTGTATATGATATGGGTATCAAGTGACAACACAACTTTGTACATTTTTGGATATTCTTGATATATTTTAAAGTACCCATAATCAATGTGAAACATGTTAATTTCAAATAACTTTGAATACACATATAAATGTGAAAAATGTAAATTTCACATATTTTTGAGGACACATAATTGAAGTGACATGTTAATTTCACAAGAAATTGTTACAGTAATGCTGAAAATTTGCCATATTAATGATATGGTTAGACACTTATGGTACAAACATCATTTCTCATCAATCTACTTTGCTCTTGAAAATCTTTCACACTGTATCAGACTTACTTTGACAATGAGCAATTGCATATTGACTTGACACTACATTGTAAATGACCAATTCCTATATGTTTATTACCATTTTCTACATGTTTGTTTTTTTATTTGATTTTCCAAAACTAACACACTGATCTAACTTCCAAGCTGACTTGCAAAATCTGAGTGTACATATGACCAGAACACATCACTGAAACATATCCGTTTATTGCCATATAGTTTTTGCAGTTGATAGTTCATGTGGATGTCTAATTTCCATAATGTTATATGCTGGTGCCAACTCCTCACAATATGTTTCAACACAAGTCCTTCAACGCAGTATTGCTCAGTATAACACAACTGTTTATCTTGCACACAGTGGTGAGGGCTGCCAGGGGAATCACTTGCTCCACTTGCCGTAGCCAGGACGTATCCCCCGGGAGTTGATGACGTCCAGCAGGACTCCGTGCTTGAACTCGTTCCATTCCCGCTTAACCTCCTGCTGCATGTACTCCTCCTGGATGTCCTCCTGTAAAGTCAATAGCAGCTGGGGTCAAAAGCGTCAATTGAAGAACACCTGGGATCAAATGTTTGAAATCAAAAGCAGCTGGGGTCAAATGTGTGAAATCAAGAGCAGCTGGGGTCAAATGTGTGAAATCAAAAGCAGCTGGGGTCAAATATGTTAATTGAAGAACAGCTGGGGTCAAATGTGTGAAATCAAAAGCAGCTGGTGTCAAATATGTCAATTGAAGAACAGCTGGGGTCAAATGTGTGAAATCAAAAGCAGCTGGGGTCAAATGTGTGAAATCAAAAGCAGCTGGGGTCAAATATGTGAAATCAAAAGCAGCTGGGGTCAAATGTGTCAATTGAAGAATAGCTGGGGTCAAATGTGTGATATCAAAAGCAGCTGGGGACAAATATGTGATATCAAAAGCAGCTGGGGTCAAATGTGTGAAATCAAGAGCAGCTGGGGTCAAATTTGTCAAGTCAACAGCAGCTAGGTTCAAATATTTGAAGTCAACAGCAGCTAGGGTCATACATAACTTGGGTCAAACGTGTAATGTCAATGTTCAATGGAAAATAAACATACATTTGAGATTTTTCCTCAATCACTGACAAGTCAGTTTAAATAAGCAAATTATACCGGGTATTGCAGATCCTTTGGTGAAATGGTCTATAGACATAAAAGAACTACAAAATATATATTGAAAGGAATTGGTGGTGGTCTGATATGATGGACAGAAGAAAGAATATCGTTATTGAGTAGTCAACACAAACATTAAGACACTGGCCTTACAAGTAGAATATTAAGACTGCAATAAGAGTGCACATACCTTAGTAAGATTCCCAAATGTTCTGTTGTTGGATTGTTTAAACAGCTGCAGAGTGACCTCGTCTAGATCTGAAATAGAATGTAATTGTTACTCCTGTAAATTCGTAATAAAACTTCAGTGTTCCTCATCGAGATTCATCTGACTCCATATCTAAATTTCAAACAAAATTGCCATTGTTGACTCAAACGTTTTGACATATTCTTTTCCATCCTAAACCTTAACTTCATGAATATTCATATACAAGTTCATGAGTTAAAAATTATTAATTTACTGAACTTAATAGAAACAAAGGTTTTTTTCTTTGCTGAGCTTGCAGGAGCAGTCTGATCTGGGTCTGCTCTGTGTGCAAAGGCCTCAAGATATCTATAATAACTCTACATGATTAAAGGATTAATTTAGGGGTACAGAGATCCAGAAAATTATTTTGATCCATTGGACAGTAAATAAAGTATACATTACCATAGTAGGCCTGCAAATGTCCGATCAACACTTACCTTTAATTTTTTCTGGCCTGATTACTCCCAGAGTCATTTCTGTTGCCGTGACAACAGAGCAGGTAATCTGCTCATTCAGCAGCACACTGAGCTCAGCAAATGACTCGGAAAGTCCCAGTCTCCCCATCACCACTTGCTTCGTTCTCTTCTCCTGAAATACAACAAACAGGGATCTACATGAATCCATGTGTATACGGATTAGCCTTGTCCACATTGTCTTACTTGAGGCTGATGACTATTTCCTTACTTACACATTTTGAGCAGGTATGAGTATCGGAGTTGCCACATACAGTTCAGTTGCAACATTCACATGTTGTTCAAGAGCAATATGCCTAATTCAAGTTTGTGAGGACAACAAGCATTACCACAGACAGGAAAAATGTTTTCGAATCTTCCGGTTTTCCATGCCTCATGATCAATCTCCCCACCAGTCCTTTGATTGTCACAATTTGACTGTAGTCAGTCTATCAATCAGACTGACAAGAGGTGAATACAGCAAAGTACTTGCAGTGTTTTTTGTTGTTTTTTTGTCACCTGCTGTAAGCAGAGGTGACACATAGGTATCACTTTTCCGTCGTCCATCCGTCTGTCACACTTTTTCCGTCGTGCTTCAGCAGGTGACAAACATGTTCCAGAGAACACTCTTGCTTTTTTGTTGTTGTTTTTTTTTAGTTTGTCACGGATCTTTGTACACGTCAACCATATGAGGTATATCACCTGGCAGCATCAAGGAGCTGCAGGGTTATATGCCCATGGCTATAATTATGGTATTTTTTTGTCTCAAACAAAAAAATATAATACTAGTGTGATACCTGGTGCACTGTATCACCATTCATTGCATTTTGTGTTAAAGTATAGATATTCCATTCCATGGAGACATTTTTTTTTCAAACTTTTACTATCCCCGTCATAAGTGACAGCAGGTCAGGGAACCATCCTGTAGTTCACCTTACAATATTATCACATAGGAGACACATGATGGATATCTTGAGTGCATACATTTATTTTCAGCTACATGTATTTCTCTATACATGTAGTAACATAGTAATTCCCTAAGTATTCATTTGAATGGTGCGAAAATTTGTACTATCATAGCATGTTCCCTGTCAAGAATACATGGAGATACTAGGCATGCTTATCCAACACCAGAATACATTTGTACATGTTTTTACTATAAAAAATTCTGTTTATGCAAGAAATGACTTTACGGATTGAGATGATATTGACCTTTTAAATGGTACAAGATATATTATTTAAATGCCTTCTTTTCAATGGCCACACACTGATAATACAGTATACATTCTCTGTTTGGTGTTAATACATATATAAGATTTCATTGAATGTGTAAGCATGGAATGTCAAACCTAAAAAATAATTACTGGTTATGTAAGTATCTCCGCCCCAGCTGACATTATTTTTCTTGATTCACATTTCCATGCTGTCGAGTAGCATATGCTAACAGCTATTTATCTATTGTAGTGTTTATGTACTGGGTTCCCTAATGAGTGCATCACACCCACCTTGTTTTTCCCTGGGATATGCAGCATGACAGTTATCTGTTTCAAAACCACGGCTTCACCTGACTTCACTATGGCAAAATATGGCGCCTTATACTCCTCACTGGCTAGAACTACACAAGGAATCGAAAAATTACCAACCTATTCACCGTGCAGCCATGATGCTATCCACGAAACCTCCATCCTATTGTGCATACACCATGACCAGATATAAAGAATGTGCCCCGTCTTCCCAGCAATTTGTGTACTCTACTAAGGGAAGCAATATGACCAAGAAAAGTAAAAATTTCAAATATCCTTAAACTAATAGCTTTGCCAGAATATAAAGCTGCTACAAAGGTTGCTTAAGTCCTTCAGTACAGTGGTGCAAACATAAAATACTGAGCATGGCATTTTAATCCCACAATCAGAATCCCAATTGGAACCCTACCAAAGTCCCACAATTCAGTGGTGCAACACCCACTACCAAAGTCCCACAATTCAGTGGTGTAACACTCCCTACCAAAATCCCACAATCAGTGGTGCAACACACACTACCAAAGTCCCACAAATCAGTGGTGCAACACTCCCTACCAAAGTCTCGCAATTCAGTGGTGCAACACACACTACCAATCTTCCCACAATTCAGTGGTGCAACACTCACTACCCAAAGTACTGTTTATTGCTATATACTCATGATAATCTGGTGAAAAACACATTTTAAGGGCACCTTGTATAATGAAATTTGCCATATAAATAATCACTGCAATTAAACATGTAGCAATCTAGCCAGAATGTCATGAAGCCTCTTGAACTAAGATTTTACTTATCTCAAAAATCTCAAATTGTATTAACCCTTTCCCTCATAGAGGACACCATGAAAAGACCTATGCGAACAGCATAAAACCAGATCAGCCTGCGAGTAACTCGCAGGCTGATCAGGTTTTATGCTGTTCGCTGCTCCTCAGTGGTCTGGAAATGAATATTTTTTAATTAAATTTGGTAAGGTTTAACTGTGGTTTTCTGCAGATCAGGCTTTATGTGATACCTATTGAGGGCGTCAAAATGAGTATATATGAGGGAAAGGGTTAATTTAAGATGCTCCATGCATTAGGCAGACCAGATCTGCATTATATAGGCCACAACAGTGGATGTGCAGTGTGCTAGACTCCCTCCCAGCCAGCATAATATCATTGACCAGATGTTGGTTAGAAAACAGAATCTTAAAACATAATTCCAAAATTGTCTCAATGTCCTGCTGCTTTACAAAATCTAGAACAGCATAGGGTTATTCACATATGTGTGGATGTCAATTTAGGCCTGACGTAAGAACCTTAGACTGTCCTGATGTGGAATGCTGACTGGGCTGTGCTAGCAAGTGCCACCAAACCAACGTACCCTCTTGCCATTAGAGAGTGTGTGCATGACCTCCACCTGTCGAAGAATGTGACACTCCCCGGACTTGATAAATCCGATAAATGGTGACATGTACCCCTCACTCACCAGCACTGTAACAAATCAACACGGCATCAATATGTGTGCCCCAACATGGGTGCAACAATCTCAATAACAAACAAGTGGAATGAAATTAAGTGTTCAGCAATTAATACAGTAAAATCAACCATGCATGCATACTGATTAACTCTTTACCTAATGAATATTCATGTACAAAGTCATGACTTCATGAAATTTATTTGATGAGATATAGGGAAAAAAATTCTATGTTGTGCCGACTAAAATCTGAGCTGCAGTACTATGAGACCCTGACCAGACAGCTCCTTCTAGATATGTTTTAATTGAATCAGATTTACTGGTACTGGTTCAATCCAGGAAAAGCTGAGAAAGATAAGTACAATTGTGTACAAACTTGATTTGCAATAAATGTTTTAAAAAATGAAAAACTGGTAAAAAGCTTCATAGGCAACACTGGCTGGCATCAATTGCAGGATATAGATGCATTCTCTGTTATGATTGGTCAATTGTCTGAAAAAGGCTTGAATCATGTACAATACCCAATGTGTATATCTTGCTAATGTATCTCATCTAAAAAAGGACAGCTTCACTTACAAACTGAGAATCTGCATATATTGTATGTGGACTTTTCAAATCTTAAAACATGTACGAGGGATGACCCAAAAGTTTTGTCACTGCCTCGGTTACGCAAAAATATGATGTCAGATTGTTTAATGTTTATACTGATAAACATGTACACATTCAAATTAAATTGTCAGATTAACCAAAAGCTACACTGGGATATACTGGTAATATGATTAATGGATTTTTTTTTACACAAAAGAGCAGATAGTTTTGCAATAATATTTGTGAGCAGTTCACTATGTGTTAATGAATGGAAAATAATCTTATAGCCCTGGGTAAAGAGGGGCTTGAATTTTCACATCAAAAACCTGAAAGCCTTTGGACAAAGCCTGCGTGTTATGAGAGCTGGTACACATATGTTCTAACAGTACCAGACCTGTGTTGGGAGGGTAGGAGATCCACTCAATCAGTTCTGCCACCTGCAGCAGGGGTTGCCGTGGCCACAATTTATACTGACCACATGACAACAACAGGTTCACCTTCTCTGTGTGCTCCCTCTGCTTGATTTGCTAAAAGAAAGAATAAAATACAAAATGTGTTTAGTCAGAGTTTAAATTCTAATTCAGTCATGTTCTTACAACTTACAACAACATGAATAAATGTGTACATACAAAAGATGTCTTTAAGTGGTATAGGAAACAATGGATTTTTAATTTTTTTGTATGAGCAAACTTGGAAGGAGCTGCCTGATCTGGGTTTGCTCTTTTTGGAGTAAAGGTGTAATAAGCCATTCTTAAAGGACTAATTAACAAACTGATGATATATATGTGTGTATTTCTGAAAATGGAAAATTAAAACTTGCAAACATGAAAATGCAATGAACTGTACACCTTTTTTTAAAAAAAAAATCTAACAATATTGTTAATAACATACATGCATACATTTAGATAAATGGATTCATGTGATTACAAGACTTAAGTTTCAGTTGATTTTAAGCTTGCTGACATAGAAATTTTACCTCAATTACTCTCACATAGTCCGATGCTGGTATTTTCAGGAACTCACAGTTTGATTCCATGGTAACAACACTGTATATCCTAACATAGAATAGAAAATTCAAATACATAGCAAATTTAAATAAAAATGACATCTCAATCCTGTTACAGGATACAATTTAAAATGAGATTTTACTCATCACAAAATTTGGAAGATAAATTACTTAATTATATTTACTGAGATAAAGAGTAGCAGTATATGTATGCTTTTAGTAATTTGAAGGATCCTAAATAATATTGATGGCTTTCTTCATGTTTCATAAGCATCTGCTGGAAATCAGAAAAAAAATGTGACCAAGTATGATAAAATGTACTGACCAAATTTCATAAAACCTCACATGAAAAATCTAATCTGTACAAATTTTGAAAATGAAGTGTGAGTCAATGTACAGTGAGTGTCATCATATTGTGCAACAAGAAAGGTCACATTTTTTATGCTTTTACATATATTCAAGTAAGAAGATCTAAAGATTACTTTTTTAAGTTTTATTCACCATCCTATATTAGCTGAGTGGTATGATCTCTGATCACAACATACTTAAGAGGAAAAAAGAATACTGGATGTTCTTGACTTGCTTGGTGCTCAGCATAGATACAAGGTAGTGTTTAAGCTCAGAGTCACAATATTGTGACTGGATATGGTATAAAGCTACATGTCCAAGGCATGATACTGCTGTATGGCAAAACTATGTCTCAATCAGAGAGTCTCTATGTAACTAAAATATATGGGGCATAAACTGAAAAAAACAACAACAACAACAATATATATTATTACTTACTTTGAACTTGGCTCTCTACCTTCAATTTTCTTTAAAGTACCAAAGCATTCCCCTGGCTTTAACTATATGGAAATAAAAGATATAAATGGAAAATATCTTCTACATAAACTCAAGATTAAATCAAGCAAATCATTTGAACAATACATATTATATGTCCTTAACTAATTACGAAATGAACTAAAATGTTAATAAACTTATCTGTACTTGTAACATACTAACATGTTCTAGTTATTTGAAAAATCTTTATACATGGTGTATCATTAGTAAAGCAAAAATAAAAACTGGAATAAAAAAGGACTTGATAAAACTTATAGGAACCAAATTTGTGATTATTAGAAAACACTTAATATTGTATTATGTAAGTAAATTAAAATATCTAGATTGTTTGCATGCATTTTTCCAAATTTAGTTTCTTTCCAATTTGCACATGTCTTAAATCTTTTTAAACATCTTCAGATCTTCATGCTGAAGATTTTGATTTTTTTTTTAAAGGAAATCAACAATTAGGTTTGGAAATTGCCTAACCTAAATGTCCCCCTGTCTAAGGTTCTCTCAAGTCTTCGTTTCTAACTGATCCTTATATAAATATAATACCCCAGCCCTCTCCAAACTTAATAGTCTTCAAACATTGTAAAAATGTTGATTTATAACTGTCCTGCGTACTGTAGGAAAAAGAACTTTGGTATATCATCATTTTTAGTCCTCAAGAGTACTGATAAGTGAGTTGGAGCTTTTATATAAGATAAAATGTGGTAATAAATTAGAGAGATTACCAATTCCTCTGGTTCAGAGAGGACTAGCGGTGTAGGGTTGCGGAGGGAGGCCCCACCATCTATGTTCAGGTAGGGGTGGGTTAATGGAGACACACTGCCATTCAGTACCATGTGCAAACCGGAGTTCCCAAATACTGAAAATAGGTCCAATAAAATCAAATCATTAAACTGTTTCCATTCTCCACAGTTCTGAGGGTGACCAGTGCCAGGCACCAAATTTTTTAAACACAAATTTTGCCTTAACTATTTGTTGTGACAAAGTGGTTAAAATGTCCATTAACCCTTTCCCTCATAGAGGACACCATGAAAAGACCTATTCGAACAACATAAAACCAGAACTCGCAGGCTGATCAGGTTTTATGCTGTTCGCTGCTCCTCAGTGGTCTGGAAATGAGGACTTTTTAATTAAATTGGGTAAGGTTTAACTGTGGTTTTCTGCAGATCAGGCTTTATGTAGTACCTATTGAGTGCGTCAAAATAAGTCTATATGAGGGAAAGGGTTAAATGTGTATGTAACTAGGATGACATGGTCCTAGTTACCCATGGCTGTGGCGCACATCTACTAAAAAATGATTGGTTTTGTTTATGTGTCCATGACGATTTAAACATGTTTATCTTATATTGAAGATACACTTTTATACATTCTACTGAAGGAACATATGATGAATATCACCATCACACAACCCAGTCCCTCTGAACACACTCCAAAAGGACTTGTCAAAATAACTGATTAAAATTGTTAATATACATGTAATGACAATAAAATGGACCTTTAATCCAATCTAGACATGAAAATTTAAGCCCAGCTTTTATCTGTACTTCATTGATAGAAAACCATAAGGATTCATCAGAACTGTTCCTTGGAACACACGTGTCACCTGCTAAAAGAAGCATGACGGAAAAAGTGTGACAGACAGGCAAACAATGGAAATGTGATCTCTATGAGTTACGTACCTCTGCTTACAGAAGGTGACACAAAAAGAAAGCTGATGAACACTTCTGGCTTTAAATGGACATGCATATTGTTAAGTTTTTTATCCCTTTCATGACCAGATCAACTGCTCACAGTCAGTCAGTATCACAAGCAAACCTGGTCATGTGTTCTTTTGTGTAAGCCAGGTCGACCACTGATCACATGGTATCACAGTGCAGCTACAATATAATCTGATAGATGTAATTTTGATATCCATTATATACCATTACAGCATATCTTGCCCTTCTATATGTTACTCATCAAAGATCATTTTAAAACAAATATAAGCAAAATCCAAACTTACTAGTGAATTCTGGATCCTTCCATGTCTCATGGAGGGCTACAACACACAGTTCTTTCAAAACAGTGTCTGGAATATGCTCTTTGAAAAATGGAAATGTGCGCAAAATGCTGAAAACCTTGTCATTATCTACTGCTGTTCGTTGAAATGGTCTGCAATGGTAAAAAGAAATAAAATCACTTGCGATCGAGCCAATATACGTTAATTGTATTACCGATAAAAACAGAACATTTTTTTCCTTTCTGTTTTTCTTCCAGAATGTTTATTGTGAAATATAACTCAAAAAGTTACTTTATTAACAAAAGCATACAGAGATGGTAAAATCTATGACTACCACTAAACTAATCATTGATACCTTTACATCCCACCCTGTCTTCAAGTAACAAGAGTTTTTTTCATTTGGAACACATGTTTCACCTGCTGAAGCATGACAGAAAAAAGTGTGATGGACAGACAGATGACGGAAAAGTGATCCTTATATGTCACCTTTGCTTATAGAAGGTGAGAATAAATGTAGGAAAGTAAGTGACAGGATGCGATGGGATGCGACAGGACTAACACAACTCCTATATAGCCCCCACTCCACTGAAGCAGGGATATATCAAGACCTCTAAAACAGCTTAGATGTTGATAGTGACAGAAACTATACCCAGTTGGATTTTTTATGTATCACTACATGGTGTAGATATATATTGATCATTGCTGAAATCAATCAACATTTTAACATAAAGTCTGTTGGCATCTTTTTTTACTGCTTTATACATGTACATGTATATATAAACACCACACACAGGCTACATGTAATGCAGGTCAGAATGACCTGGATTCAGAATAGGTCTACAACATGCTATAAATAATGCAAGGTCAGACTGACCTGGGCAAAAAATAGCCTCACCGTCTACAACATGCTATAATTAATGTGCATCACCAATATGACTTACAGTTTCCTTAGAATTCTCCGAAGTGTTTTAAAATTTTCTTGCCGAATCAAATCTGGGTCTTCAATTTTTCTTTGTTTGTGTAACAATGGGAGGTAGTCTTTTATTTCATGTGTTATTTTATCTACAGGCCATTCCTTTTTCGGTGCTTTCTTGTCAGCTTCTTGTGTCTTGCCTAAAAAAAAAGAATTATAATTCATGAAACTGTTGCAAGCTAAAATTTACAATATAACAATGTAGTATACATGACTGTATTTCTTTACATTGTTAATTTATTTAATCTACTTTAAACCAGCTTGTTCACAGATACATGTAGAAATTAAAAAAAAAAATTCTCCTTTCCCTTGTTAATTAATGCTGGTGAAATCTTTGTTTTCTGACAAATGAACTCAGAAAGTGTAGGTCACATTGCATGTAGAAAAACACTGTTTTTGACAAAATAGGTTAAAATTTAGAATATATGATATCCCGAAGGACACATTCCGCAATATTGCATCTTCACCAGTTCAAGGTAGTGATTTCATAAGTTTATCTAATGAAGTTAGCATATGCAGGAAAGTGAATGAATCTAAGTTTAGGTTTTCTCATTCTAAATATAGTTTCAATACCATCTAACATTTTTGTTTTCAGAAAATTGAATTCTTAAAAAAGCATGACTACTGTAATGGCCCATGTCATAGTGCACACTCTAATTTTCTTATCCAATTAGTAGGCCTCCTTTAAAAGACTGGTCATAAAACAGCAACTTATTATTATACATAGTAATAAGTATTTAAACTAAGTATGCCCCCCACCCCCCTACAAAAAAACAATCAAATGACCCTCAAATTCTAACCATTGGGACACATGACCCAAAAATAAAAAAGTTTATTTAATCCTTAAATGTAAATATTTGAAAAATAATAGTATTTCCAGTTTACCTGTGGCATTATGTGTGATACTTTGTGTTGAAGCCTTCTGCTGTTCCCTGACAATATATAAATAGTAACATTCATCAAGATGATCTAGCTGGCCCACATAAACATAAATTGAGAAAATTTCAGCCTCCCAATTCAGTCATAGTGATTATTAATATATTATCACTAGAGGCATGATACTACCACCAGAATGCTAATTAATAAGTGGATCTATATATTTATTGGCCTAGTTACATCACTGCCCATATATGCATGATTATTTATATAGTAACCTTAAGGATTCATGGCATTATTTTTCCACAAGTAAGCTTTGAAAATTTGATTAAAAATCACAAAGTTAATGTTCTGTATATAAATTTATAACTGGATTTCCAAATATAATAAAGAATATATCATTCCCTCTCAAAAGTACGTAAGAATTTAAGAACCAAATAAACTGCCTTAGTTAAATTGCTGCCTACTTAGGATTAAACAAAGTATGGATATACCTCTGTTCACTATGTACAGGAAATCCCAGCTTCTTTGGTTTTTTGACAAAGATATTTGAAAATTTTGACATGAATTCATTATGGGCCTCTTCTGAGGTTTGTGTCACACCATTCCTGGAAAAACAGCATATAAAACAGCTAGATAGTAAAGAAAGTTCCAACTATGTTCACTATAATTACCTGTCAAATATGTACAACTGGTTTGGTACGTAATCACAATGCTGTCAATAAGACTAAATTTATAACAAATAATGATTCCAGAATACACAATGTGCACTTGCTGAACATTTTTAATCCTTTGATCCAGATTCAATTGATTGTTCAAGCATTTATACTTAATTTGTGGACTGTCTTGTAGCCTTGACTTTAATAACCTAAAAATAAATGATACAAACCTTTTCGATGTCAAACATTAGGAAAAGTACAAATTATCATACGCTGGATGTAACTGGCACCAGCTCACAAGTCTGAGACCGGTACATTTTGTAAGATGCTACCCAGGCTCATTCAAATTGTTAAGTTAATAAAGTTTGCCTTGCTGCAATTTTTATTGAACAAGAGAAAGAAAAGGTGATAAAACCCTATTTTACTAATTTGATTAAAAAGGAACAAAAGTTTATTACTGAAATTCTGTTAAGTATTGTAACAATTTGTGACCTCTCAATCTCTCAGCAGTGGATAGGCTCTACATCAATGTGGGATCTCAAGTGTTGGAGATCGTCATATAATGTATGTGGCATATCTTTGACATCCAGTAAATTTTAATATGCTCCAACAATTTACTAAGAGATATGGAGTATAAATTTAATATGGTGATCATCTTTTTTTTTCTATGAGCAGTTATTATTTTGTTATGATAATCCTTCATAAAAAAAAAAAAAAAAATGGGAAGATACTCAGTCTTGAAAACCTGGCATCCTAAGGTAAAATACATTTAAAGTGAAACCATATTATAGTTACTGTCACTAATTATATGGATACATGAACACATAATGCAGGAATAATCCAAATAATACTCACTGAATATCTTTTAAGCCATCAATCTGGCATAAATCTCTCAGCTGCTGGTAATCAATAGCTGGTGTCCTCTCAAGTTTTGGCACTTGTAAAAATTAAAAAGGATGCATAACTGACACAAAAATAATGCACAGTAAACTGAATTATTCATTTGGGGGAGAGCCGTAACTAAGTTTTTGAACTTGTGGCTTGACCCATTTGCATTCTTCTTTTTGGTTTGTTCTTTGTATGTATGTAAGTATGTATATATGGCAATAAAATATGTTTAAACTAAACTAATTATTCATTTGAATTTTTTTATCTGAAAAAAAAAAAAAGTATGATTTCCTCTTTTTTCTTTTTTTTTTTGCAAATTGAAAATATTTGTAGACAGGTACTTATGTCATATGACTATCACGTGACAACGATCTTTTCATGTTCCCCTCATTTCATTTCATTGCACGTGTTATGTGTGCTATCGATGTCATTGTCCCGTGCGTTGTACATAAAACATATATATTTGTCCAATAATCATGAGTGTGTATCAGGTGAGAGCAATTTGATTGGTTGAGAGTGTTCATTACAACTTCTACTAACAGTTCATAACTCTAACCCGGCACTTCATCCAGCACTCAGTATTGTATCCTGCAAGGAAAAATTCTTGTAAAAGAATTAAGGGAAATTATATTTATTTAACATTTTAGATGGGTAGTTTTGAATTGTTTGTATTAATTAAAATGTCATTGTATCATTTTTTCATTAGATGTTTATTCATAAATAATTGTGTCATAGTATTTCATTTACAATGCAAGTACAATGCTCAGTAACAGTAACATGCAAAATTGTATTACATGCACTTTCATTCATAAATATTCTAATTTAGAAGTAATGTATTTTCAGGTTTACATTCATTTTGATAATTGATATTTTAATATAATCTATTTATCATTATAGATTGATATACTTATACATTTTGAGTATAATAAAAATAAACAACTGAACTTGGCTTCTGTTTGTCCTGGTCTACATACATAACATGAAAGACAACAATCAAGACGAACGAACCTAGTGCGAATACCAATTGTAGCTCAATAAGTAATTTGTTTACTGTTTGTAAAGGTAGAAGACTCATTCATTCTTACGTTTCAAAGAAGTATTTCTTGCAGCAGTCCCATCCCATGGACGAGCGTGAAGATCTCTTCTTTTCACCAAAGCCATTACTATCTTTAGGTCTATTAAATGTCCACGAATTGAAACTACAAACCACCTGCCATATTGTTTACATTGGTGGTCACGAGCAACCGATTCAGCCGAAATGTTGGTCAGTATTGGTTATGCAGTTTATTCAATAAAAAGATGTAAATATTAACATATAATTATAATGAGTCATTAATTTAATGCATTTTAAATTCGCTTGCACGATGTTTTATAGGAAACTTAGATTTTTATTATTTTACTTGAATTCGAAACTAAAACCAAAACAATGAACATTTGGTCATGGCTGAATTTCCTGAAATAGGAAAACAGTGTGCAGTGCAGAACTGTAAACAACTTGGTAAATTATAAGCTACATGTTTGTTAATTACTAACTTATTTTAACACAAAATGCATATTTTATTGCCAAATTAAGTTACATACGGGGCGCATAAAATATTATTTAAAGGTGCTTAATTCGGTCCCTAGTATATTCGTCACTGGATTAGACTCAGTAGTGTCCCACAACGGATCAGTTTGATAATTAAGCACATTTAGAAACCATTACCAACAGATTACACTTGAAGTGTCTTCTTGGCCTGTGCTTTAACTTCCAACGTTTACCTCAGCTATCCACATATGTGTATCTGTAATTAATTTGTTCTACTTTCGGTGATATCCCTTAAACAGCATGTTGTATGGACAGCAGCGCATTAACTAACCTCAGACCTTTCCTGTTCCTTGTAGATACAAATATCATTTTCAGTTTATTTTTTCATTTTCAATAATATCCATCAAGTCATATATACATTTTTATTCATGAAGTAAAGAGTTTATGTACCAAATTAGATCTACCAATAAACTATGAACAAATACTACTCCTGGAATCCACCTACAGATGTTATTATGAAGAGGTCCTGCAAGAACCATCTTATTCACCAGGGCTAGCAATGATACCTGTTACAAAAAAAAACCTTCATCAATCTCAAGGTTGAGCATCCACTGATTGGGAACCTCTTATACAGGCGAACACAAAAGTTGATATGTCTCCTTGCGGTATGACTAAAACACGAAAGGGACGAAAGGAACGAATGGACTTAACAAAAAACATGAAAGTGATTTTTTATCACAACAAAAATGTAATACTTAAGTTTTGATCTATGAAATATGAAAACCCATCACGTTTAATAAAATTCGATGATAAAATGTTATTTTTGAGCTATTATTACAAATATTAGATATGCCTGCTGTATCCCTTTCGCTACGAAAGGAACTCAATATTGAACTACAGAAGAAGGCTTGTGTATTTTTTGTAACTGTTGTCGTCAAATGCGATATATGTTACTTAAACACTTATCTTATTGTAATATTTGGCAAAGTAATGAAAAAGTAAGCGTGATACATGAAAAAGATAAACGCCTAGAATAATGTACTGGAAGAAAAACATTCCTTTCGCACGAAACGGCTAAGTGTATACTGCGGATCCACTGAGCCCTGGAATTTTTTTTATTATTATTACCTACTGGACTTTTAAAGTTTACGAATTTTATAAATATTATTTAGTATTTTAACAATCCACAATAAAAACATGACTATTAACAATTTTCTCTTGAAAATATCATTTTAATAAGTTCCTTCCGTTCCTTTTGTCCCTTTCGTTCCTTTCGTGTTTTAGTCATACCCGTCTCCTTGTATTATACTCACAAGCCTGGCTCAGTGCACATGACTGAGAGTCAAATTATATTAAAAGATGACTTCGTAATTCCTCAATATATTTTGACATCAGAGGTATTTCAAACAATATCTTGATTGTTTAAAGCATTTGAAATTCAACAATAAAAATTATTTTTTGTACAAAAAAAAAATCATTGTAATAATTTGAATTGGGTTATTACTGTATATCAAAGCTCCAGGACTAATAATATTATAATATTGAAAAATAAAATTTGGTCAGATAATTTGCTAGATGTAGCCGGGAATCCTTCAGCAGTGGAGTTAGGAGGTCAAGGCAATCATGTTTTACAAGTTCAATCACCATTTTGTCACCATCGCAAATACAATCTTTGCCCATTCATTGGCAGTGCCAATATGCAGTTAGTGGAAAAATACATGGTATCATGCAGCGGAACACTGACATTGAAGGTGTGTTTTATCCCTCTACCATCCTTCTGTAGAACACCGGCTGCTAGAGAATTTTGTTGTAGCCCACAGGCTGGGATCTTGTCTACTATCCTGTAACTAGAAGTACCAAGGTCACTTTTTTTTTTTTTAAATTTTCCATCCAGGACCATCTCTGGCTAAATTATGTATATATCAATAATACTATGAGTATCAGAAGGAAAAGACATCAAAGAGAAATATTGGTTATCAAATGAATGTGAAATATTTAACATAAGGCATAATTTGTTATGGGTAGAAGTTAAAAAAAATCAACATATGGATAGATTCTGATTAATTTTTGTTTTCCACAGATTTCCTACCATTTCAGTGTGATGGCTGCTTAAAAGTGTTCTGGTAAGTTTTAAAAAAAATCCATGTTCTGTAGAGGGTTGCTTTGTCTGTCTGTCTGTCTGTCTGTCTGTCTGCCCTTACATCTAATCTTTACAAGTACGCTCCTCTTGCATGACTTACAGAATGTGTTTAAGAGTAATGTCCCTTAGAAATTTCTCAAACAGATTTAGTGTGAGACAAACTACTTGTTCAGTTTTGAAGATATTTTAATGAAACATGGAATATATTATACCATGATTGTAGTTTGCTTTTAATGTCTTTAAAGAATTATGGCTATTTGAAAATAAGGTTTTGGGGATATTTCAATGAAACATCATATACAGGTAGTTGTAAATGACATTCCGGTTATTTTGTGGAGCAAGCTTATGAATGAGTTTCAGAGTTATGGCCTTCAGAAATTTTAGAGTTATGGCCCTCTGATATTTCTCTACACATATGATATAAAGAGAAATTTGTGGCGCTAAGTACTTCTTCAGTTTTGGAGATATGTTTTCAGTGAAAATTGTTTTGTTCTACTTCATTCAACAAAGTTGTAGTCTGATGGATTTCAAGGAGTCTTGGTTTCTTTCCCTTTCACAAAGAGCAGTGAAGGAGTATATATTGCCTTTAGTTATAGTTCTTATCAAAGATATATTAATTGTTACATTTAAAATGTATTTAATATTGCAGGGGTAAAAATACCAGATTCAGGTCTTAATTTTCATACTAAATTAAGAAGCTTCTTGAGAATATCAAATTCTGACATATATGTAGATCATGTTGCTTAACCTTTTAAAATTGTAGTATAAAATTAGGTGAAAGCGTGATTCTTAAATTCATTTCAGTTTAGAACATCGTTCAAAAGATCAACACAGCTGTTCAAAGGTAAGTATTACATATATCTTGCCCAAGCTAAAGAATAAGATGAACAATTAGGTGAATTAAGGTCAGTTTAAAACAAATCGCTTCATCTTATGTCTGAGGTATCTTGATATTTTGAAGTAAAATAATCATTAGTCGACAGGGGTTTTCTTAAGTGGACGCCCGCTTGCCCGTGCTGGGTTAAAATCAAAATGGGCAAGTGATTTTTCCAAGGAGATAGCCCGTCGGGCAAGTTTATTTTCGTAAATGAAATTTTTCGTTTTTTTTTTATATTTTATTTTCTACATTATATAGGGGGTGAGCTGCTTGCAAATTGTGTTTGATACATGTTAACCCTTTCCCTCATATATACTCATTTTGACGCACTCAATAGGTACCACATAAAGCCTGATCTGCAGAAAACCACAGTTAAACCTTACCAAATTTAATTACAAAATCTTCATTTCCAGACCACTGAGGAGCAGCGAACAGCATAAAACCTGATCAGCCTGCGAGTTACTCGCAGGCTGATCTGGTTTTATGCTGTTTGCATAGGTCTTTTCATGGTGTCCTCTATGAGGGAAAGGGTTAACTAAAATTCATCTTAATACTACACATATTTAGTTTTAAACATTAACAAATACTAACTTAAAGATCGGACAAGCTGTTTTCACTGGGGGCAAGTAGATGTTCAAAGTAACTTGCCCCCTGGGCAAGTGAAAGTCAAATCCTTAAGGAAACCCCAGGTCGACTTGTATGCCTTACATACTGGGATCATGCAAGGAGTTTTTCCCCTAAAGGAAGTTCTAGTCTTAATATTTATGAGTGATAAAACATTATTTAGTAAGTATAGTGTTGATATATACAGTGATATCACAAATGTAATATTCATAATGTGCTGTCAATTGGTTTTAGCCCATTTATACATTGCATATAAAATTTTGTGAGTCTAGTACTCCTGTGGGTTTTAACCCTGCAGGGGATAAAACTTTTTAATGACCCCCAGATGCTAAGTACTGGTCCAGCTCAGGAACTACCTAGAGAAACTAGTATACATGTACTTTGTTCCCAATCAACCTAATCAGTAATAGGTGAATTGAAATAACAATTGTAGACAGAAGTTTATTATACATATTCCTTGTCATTGAAAAATGTCTATAATTTTATGATGCAGGAATGCAGTCAGAGTACTGTTAATCCTTCTTCATGTCGTTGATTTGTCTCGCCAGGAGTACAGCAAGTCATCAGGATGTGAGTACACGGGAGACAAGGGCTACACATGCAGTTTGCCCGAGTGTGGGCAGAGAGAGCTGACCCCCATACATTGTGACAAGTGTCAGCTAGTCTTCTGTCTAAGGTACACATGTCTTACACACTAAAAGAAACTCCAGGACTCAGTGTAGGTCCATTACTATGTTGTTCATTGTAACATAAATGTCAGTATAACACAGTTCAAATCATTGACTCCCAATCTTCATTTAATTTCCAGTTTCTTTGCATATAGTTTCAGCATAATGCAATATCCAGGTTTGACCCCAACTGATGCATTATATTGGACCTGCAGCATGCAGCCAGTCATGTGGGCCTAAAGAGGTGACAGTGAAACAGGAGTCCAAAACAGCACAACATGTTAGTCAGATATTGGGTAGGTTGTACTACCGTAGAGGCCCTTCTGTCACTTCTGTATAATTATGAATACTTGTTGTGGACTACTTCTGTCACTTCTGTATAATTATGGATACTTGTTGTGGACTACTTTTTTTCATAGATTTTGTTGATGGGCTTGTCACCACAAAACTGTTCATGCAATAGAATTCATGTTTCTTAGAAAATGAATCCAAAAATAATTGTACCCATTAAATTGTCTGTAATACATTATCAACGAAATTTGATGTCAATGAATAATTATGACTTAACAGTATGCCATGAGATGTATATACCTGTATCATGCACCTTCAGCAATTTTTAGGGGATTAATTTCAATTCATGACCAGGTCATTTGCTCACAAACAGTATCACAAACCAGTTCTTGTACTGTGGGGTCAACCATTGATCACATTATCTTAGTATAGCAAATGGATATTATGATGTAATATCATTTGAGCATGTCTGTAAACATTGGAAATATATATACAGTGCAGATGCACTACAGCAATGTGTCAGGGGTCCAAACCTAGTTACATATACATGTAACAATGTTATATTGAACCATATTGTAAGTATGACAACATAAACAAGGAATGACTGGAGGTCCAGGAAGTATCCAGGCTATGTTGGTATTCACCATGTAATGAAGTGCATTGTAATGGATCTACACTGTATGGGTATTGTAATCGTTCCTGACAGTTTTATAAGGTCAGAAGTACAGCAGCTGCAGAAGATGGGCCTCATGGACAAGAAATGACTTTATTTAACTGAAATTCACTTGCAAGACCTTTATTTACGTTTATCTAATTCTGAAAATAATGCGTGTATCTGAATTTGAATACAATGTTCTCTCAAAGCCTTGGACTTAATATAACCAATGGAAATTTTGATTGAGGTATTTCAAGAGAAATCCTCAGTGATAACCATTGGTAGGAGGTAAGAATGGTTTTCATTAATTTCCACTGATTCGACAAATTGGTTTGAAACTACATTGACTGGTTGTATTGTCAGGCTGCTTTTATTTATATAAACAGAAACACATTCACAGCGTATTTAATTGATTTATAGGGGGAAATGAGAGTTTTATCCTGCAAATATTTTTCTATTCTTAGTTAATTTCTACGAATTATATTTCTAACATTTTGTGTTCATCCGTAGAATAGCAGATATAAATTACCCGCAGAAATAACCCGCTATACGGTATATACATTTACATTTTTATTTACATAAATATATCAGTATAAGAAAATTTTGTACCTCAACCACTTGATGGGAGAGAGGTCATATTAGAACCACTTTGTTCTGTCTACCTGAAGAAGATGACATTTGTGTATCATATGGATTGGCTAGAAATAATTTTCAATGATAACTTAAATTGAAGAACAATTCAGTAGCAGATTTAAATTTGTTCCATTCCACTCATTCATGACATTTGAAGTTTACATTTTCACTGAATATTTATGTATTTTGACAGCTTCAAAGCCAGCAGCTGCAGCTAAGAAACCAAAGAGTTCCAAATCTAGCAAGACTGCAGCTAAAGTTGCCTTGATGAAGATGAAAATGCATGCACAAGGAGACAAGGGGTGTCCGGAGAGTGAGAGAGTGTACCTGGCCATTCATCTGCCCCTGTCTTGTAACAAGAAACCAGTACCTATGTTTTTTTCACAGGTAAATATTTCAGGATATATTTTTGCCCTGATTAGCAGAAATACATTATTTTTCCTATCAAAGCACATTGGATGCTTTGCATTTTCCATAATGACACTGACTCTACAAGTGCTGTAGTCGACTTATATCTAGTTGCTTTGTTGTTTCAAAAGAAATAACACTTTACATCCAGATGTTATAAAACAGAGTTTAAACTTTATTAAGGCATCCTGTGTAATGACCTTATGTACTGAGATAAAATGCTGATACGAAAGTGTATATTTATCAGACATGGAGTGTTGGGAGGATGATTGATGCAGTGGCTGACTGTCACAGTGTCCCAAACAACAACAATGTCCAGACAGCTCAGGTGAGTGTAGCACATTTCAACCAATCAAGTGGTCTATTTCACTTAGCTCTTTAAGAATTTGTTTCCTTTAAATCTTCTGTGGCATCTATCTCTGTCTTTATCATGCATACAGATTTCAGAGGTGTTAAGAATCTGACTTTCTCTTCAAAGTAAAAGCATTGCTTTTGCTAGAATTCGAAAAGGGCTGGAAAGGGACATATTAAGTCATGAAAAAAAGTAATTTGTGTACAGTACTGTAATGAAAAACATGATATTTCTTCATGTTTTATCTCGCAAATAAGAAATTAGGCATTTTTAGGATATCTTTCTTTAGATTATGATCAAATTAATTCATACAAGGTTAAGTGAAATAGTCCACATTATTCTGTTAAATTGATATTTTAGACTTAGAGTGCATGGCCATTATAATACCTTATACAGAATACTGTATTCCTTTGTATAAGTAATGTTTTTTCTTCTGTGTGAAAAAAACAACAATATAACATTTCATTTTAGATCATCCTTTCTGGACTTTTAATGTACAATACAGACTCTAACTACTGAATTTGCCTAATTCAGAACTAAGGTTGTGTTGAAGTTAACTTGGGCATTTTATTACTAATATTCAGTTAGTTTTACATCTCATACACTGATTCCCAAATGGAGATGATGTACATGGATTTTTTTAATATTTACTGTACATATAACTTAATAAAAATAAGTACAAAACTGTGACATTCCTTATCTGCATGATATGCCAGTAAGAAGGAGTACAATATACATATGTTTTGTTCAATGATAAGCACTACTAGTTATCCTTGAAGTACATTTTTAGCTCGACTATTCGAAGAATATGAGAGCTATTGTAGTCACCCTTGCGCCGGCGTGGGCATAGTGTTGCAGCTTTTGGTTAAAGTTTTGCATGCAAGTTACTATCAACCTTATATCTCAATAACCATTTATGGTATTGACTTGAAAGTTTATGAATATGTTCAGGGGCATCAGACAACCAAGGTAGATAACTCTTGACTGAATTTAATATGAATTATGGCCCCTTAGAATTTTGGTTAAAGTTTTGCATGAAATAGAAAATTTGGTAAAAGTTTTGCGTGCAAGCTACTATCTAGTTTGTATCTTAATAACCACTTTTTGTATTGACATGAAAGTTTATGAATATGTTTAGGGGCATCAGACAACCAAGGTAGAAAACTCTTGATAGAATATATTACAAATTATGGCCCCTTTTTAACTTAGAAATTTTGGTTAAAGTTTTGCATGCAAGATACTCTCATGCTTATATCTCAGTATACAGGCATGTGATTGATTTTAAACATCTTTAATATGTTTAGGGTATCATACTTTCATGGTAGATAACTCTTGATGAAATATGTTACAAATTATGGCCCCTTTTTAACTTAGAAATTTTGGTTAAAGTTTTGCATGCAAGGTACTTTCATGCTAATATCTCAGTATCCAAGCATGTTGATTTGAAACATCTTAATATGTTGGGTATCATACTTTCATTGTAGATAACTCTTGATAGAATATGTTACAAATTATGGCCCCTTTTTAACTTAGAAATTTTGGTTAAAGCTTTGCATGCAAGGTACTTTCATGCTAATATCTCAGTATCCAGGCATGGGATTGATTTGAAACATCTTTAATATGTTTTTGGGTATCATACTTTCATGGTAGATAACTCTTGATGGAATATATTACAAGTTATGGCCCCTTTATTATCTTAGAAATTTTGGTTAAAGTTTTGCATGCAAGGTACTTTCATGCTTATATCGCGTAGTCCAGGCATGGGATTGATTTGAAACATCTTTAATATGTTTTGGAGTATCATACTATAAAGGAAGATAACACTTGATGGAATATATATATTAAAAATTATGACCCCCTTTTAACTTAAAATATTGGATAAATTTTTGCATTCAAGCTACTATCTGGCTTATAGCTCAGAAATTGCTTGTGGAATTGACTAGAAAGTTAAGGAATGTTTTCGGGGGCATCAGAAAAGTAAGGAGGATAACTTTTGAACTGAATTTTATGCAAATTATGGCCCTTTTCTAACTTGGATTTTTAGTTAAAGTTTTGCATGCAGTGTTATTGTGCTTATGTCTCATTAACTAGGCATGGGATTGATTTTAGACATCAAAATATTAAGGGGTATCAGACTGTCAAGGTTTATCGTTTTTGACTATTATTATGTACAGGGTATGTGAAGGGCAAGAATTGAAAAAGATTTCATTTTTATTTACCAACAAGCATTTTGAATAGTCGAGCGTGCTGTCCTCTGACAGCTCTTGTTACTATTATGATTGATTTGATTATTTTCAGAAGCTGCGCATGTTCTCAACTGCTGATGGGGCACTTTTTGGTACAGAAGTAGACCTGGCTTCACTTTTAAAACAAGAATTACTCTTCAGTGGATCAAATATCATAATGGAATATGTAGACAACAACTGTAGCTCCCTGAACAATTTCTTGGATTTTAAGTTTTGAATTTCGCAATTACTTAGAAATAATTTATTTGCATCAACAAAAAAAAAAGGGAAAGAAACAAAATACATTTACACGATTTTGGATGATTTTGTACCACATGATTTGACTTCTTCAGATGTTGATCAGGATGAAGTGTATAAGAAACGAAAGACGTTGGTGTCCTTAGGTTCAAACAGCAAAGGATTTGCTGATGATTTCAAATTTTTCTGGGTAATAATAAGAAGCAGAAGTAATGTGCAAGTAACTAGTCAGTCCTATGGACCATCCAGGGTATGTGGGGAAGGATTGGAGTGTTCAAACACAAGGGCATGGTGAGCCTGCATCACAGGCCCCGAAGCTGCAGAGGGATATGCCAACTTGTTCATAATGCTTCCAACAGATATAATTGTTTCCTTGGTATAATACACATGGACCATGTCATCCATGGATTTGAAGGATGAAGGTTTGAATCTTGCTGTCAGAGGTTATAAAATTTTGTTTTTGATGTTAAAAAAATGTTCATACATGAAACTTTGAATAAACTTGTAAAGACCATTGAATGATAGTGACACAGGAATAAAGTGGAATGATAGTGACACAGGAATAAAGTGGAATGATAGTGACACATGAATAAAGTGGAGTGGCAATGAGGCATTTTAAGAGTTTTATTATAAAAAGGCCTGAAGTCAAGAAATTTATTTTAGGCCTAAAAAACTGTGTTTCTTCAATACATTTTGACTGCCAACTGTTTTTGTGTCACCTTCTGTAAACAGAGGTGACACATAGGGATCACTTTTCTGTTGTCTCTTTGTCCGTCCGTCTGTCCGTCACACTTCTTCCATCACATTTCAGTAGGTGACACACGTATTCCAGAGAACGCTCTTGTTAAGTTAAGGGGGTGGGGGGATGGAAAAAAACAAGACAATAAAAATTAATAGAATAATTGAAAAAATTTAAAAGAACAGACATAGAATCTTGAATCGTATATACCTGTGCAGCAACAGCAAATTATACCTGATAATGATAATACACCTTAATAATATGCCAACATATTGCCCCCATCCCTTTTTAGCTCACCTGAGCACTTGTGCTCGGGTGAGCTTTTGTGATCGCCTTTTGTCCGTCGTGCGTTGTCCGTCGTTAGTCATCTGTCGTCAACAATTGCTTGTGAACACTCTAGAGGCCACAGTTTTGGCCCAATCTGCCTGAAACTTGGTCAGGATGTTTGTCTACATGATATCTCGGATGAGTTCGAAATTGGGTCATGTGGGGTCAAAAACTAGGTCACCAGGTCAAATCTTAGAAAAACCTTGTGAACACTCTACAGGCCACAATTTTAGCTCAATCTCCAATAGATTTGGTCAGGATGTTTGTCTAATTTATATATTGGATGAGTTAGAAAATGAGTCACATGAGGTCAAAAATTAGGTCACCAGGTCAAATCTTAGAAAATCTTGTGAACACTCTAGAGGCCTACATTTTTGTCCCAGTCTTCATTAAACTTGATATGAATGATGACTGCATGAATTCCCAGTTGAGTGCAAATTCAGGTAGGATCAATATGTAGGTCACTTAGTCAAATGTTAGAAAAACACTTTAGATGCCAGATTTTTTGTCATTTTGCCTAACACAGCCATCTTACTCAGGTGAGCGACACAGAGCCATCTTGGACCTCTTGTTTTGCCATGCCGCCAGAAACACCTTTTTTTTTTTTGGTTTTGTGCTAAATAAAAACCATAGTGATCCAAACATAATGTGCCAGTCACAAAAGAAAATCAGAAAGATAAATTTTATCATATTTCCAATCTATTATAGCCTGCTATGCATTTCTTTCAGCCCTTAAAAAAATATATGATTGTTTGGTATGATACACTGATATACTCAGTACACAGAATATTAAATGGTCTTCATTAAACTAAACCTGGAACAACATGTATATGATATGAAATAAAATTGCACGTTTGACACGTGGCTGTGGGTTCAAGCCCTTGTCTGGTCACTCTCTTTTATGTGATGTCTTGCTGGCTGGCGGTTAGTCAGTGGTTTTACTCGAGTGCCTCTGTGCACTTTGGGTCTTCATCCAGTTATTATTAGCAGGATGTTGCTACATTGTATATAACTAAAAAAAATCCAGCAACAACAATAAAACCTGTATCTATAAAATACAGCATGACACAATTTTGGTAATGTGTATCCACTGCGTCAAATATAATGATGCATCTAGTGTCTAATGATTATAAAACCAGACAAAAAAACAAACAAAAACGGATGTTTCAGTATAACAATAAATGTTGTAGCAGACATCTTTTTTTAATTCCAAGGGTCCTGAAAGGGAGGAAAGTGCAAACTCTCTCAATACAGTGCATCTATATACCGAAGTGAAACTCAACATAGTACATGTTTTTGTTATGTATTTTTTTTTTAATTTTTATTCAAAAGTTGTTCCATTAAAATTCATACATGGAGCAATATTTACCCTCAATGTGTAATCAATCCTGGGCAAAAATGAGCTCAATATCTACAAGTATGTATAAAAAATGCATTATATAGAAAAGTCAAAATTATGGAAGCTTAATACAATCTCAATCTAACAGCTACTTTCGACAGGACGCATTAAAATATCAGTCGAGTATCTGCAAGAGTTCATGAATAATGGGGGGGGGGGGGGAACGTAAGATTTTTTTTACTGTTAAAGGTCCATAATGTCGCCAAAATACGCGAATATGAGCGAAATACAAACGGCATAGACTACAAAATAATCAAGAACCGGGTACTTCGGGATACATTAAGTTTTTTTTAATATAATAAAAATACTATGTGACCATTGAAAGAGAGAGAGAGAGCTTCACAGCAATTTATTATCAGTAAGACAAAATAACAGCAACTGTAGTTTGGAAAGCTCCACACGATTACATGCAGTAGATCTGTAGAATGCATTATATTATTTTCCAGAAGGTTTATGAAAATCAATGTCTGATCTGTTGTATCTCTCAGGAAAAAGGAATAACATCGGTATAACAATAGCAACCGACCCAAGAACGAACCAGTTCACCCACGCAGTTCCAATGTGTGGAATAGACAGGAAAGACAGAAAAATCGTGCCTGTCAGATTGTTCATCAGAGTGTAAAATCCACCCGTAATTCCTTCCGCAACCGGAAATGAGGTTTCCACGGTCATATCATAGAAGAGAGGTGTGGTGCCGTTAACAAATATCCCAAACATTATACAAGATACATAAAGCTGGACAATGCTTATTTTTATGTAATTCGCGCATAGCAAAGCAAACCACATGCCTGTCACTAGCGCACAAGCAAATGAAACAATGAGTAAGAGCTTCCGGCGCCGACCGAAGAATTCCGAAAATTTCGCGATAATTATTCCTGAAAAGCAGCCGACCATGACATGCCAGAAGCCGATCCAGCCGGCATCTGCCTGAGACACACCGAGAGGCTTCAGGACAACGTCAATTATGGCAATCCACACACCACATATTCCGACCGGAAATGCTGCTGCGATCGTGATCATCCACAATGCCCAGTTCCTGAGTAATACCGGAAGTGCTGCGCGGTAGGAAGTTCTCTGCATGGAGGCTGTTATACTGGGGGCCATCGGTGGCCTAGCGGGAAACGTGCCCAGTATAAGGAAGAGAACAACGACTGATATGCCAAGATTTGCAAACATTAGGTTTCTAATGCCGTATTTCATATTGTTTGAATTTAATAACGGTATGGCATTCATTGATATATTCGTATGTAATGTTGTCTGGTTGGGCAAGATGTCATAAATTGGATCGTCGACAAACAGGGGACCAATGACGAAGGATAACGACACCCCCATATAGTTGAAGAACGAGCCAATTGCTGTTGCCACTGGCCGTTGTTTCGGAGGAAACCACACCGCTGCTACGAGGGGAGGCGCTGCAAATGGAACGCATCCAGCAATGCCTTGTAGAAACGAGCACGTGTATGATGTAGCCTGCATGATGACAGGATCCAAAGAAAAGCAGCGTATTGCTGTGCCGAATACAAGGAGTCCCGTGCATAAAAGTAACGCTGGTCGTAATCCTTTCGTGTCCATGAAGAGTCCAATAGGTATAACAAGAATCATGTAGCTGATATTGGCGATGTTGTTTGTTAGAGCGATTACTCCATCAGACCAGCCAAACACAGCCTCGGAGGAGGCGGCCACGGGAGGCCACGTGTTCCAGACCATAGCCTGTGTCAGACAAGCTAGACAAAACACGGTCAGTACCCACCACCTGCGCTTGTATACGGCGACATTAGCCACTTGGTCGCTTTTTCCTCCACAGCTGTGTAAGTCCAATAACTTTTGTTTTTCGCAATTTTCCATTTGCCTTAACTAATATCCAGAGTGTGCTTTCTGAGCTTAAACAACTAAAGGTTATATATGATTAAGTAGTCCGTTCAGTCAGGTAGACCCCCCAACAACTAATTATTCATACTAACTCGTGTGCGTGAATATTAATACAGCTATGTCCATTAAACAACAAGTCATCAAGATGATATGATATTCATCTACTTTGCAGATCTGTTCGTTTTGTTTGTTGGGTTTTAACGTCAGGCATTTTGAGACGATATCTACATGAGACAGATATAGTGCTGCCACACTGCAGTATCATGCCGTAGACATGTGGCATGATACCACACCCAGGCGCATTATCCTGACACCGGGCCAACCAGTCCTGCAACTACCCTTATATGCTGAGCGCCAAGAAAGGGAGCTATAACAGTACCATTTTACGACTTTAGTATGTCGCTGCCGGGAATCGAACCCACGATCTCCTGCTCCCGGGGCGGACGCTCTAACCACTAGGCCACCGGAGACGGTCGCAGATCTGAAAATGAGATGATCGAGACGTTGTTAACCCTTTCCCTCATATAGACTCATTTTGACGCACTCAGTAGGTACCACATAAAGCCTGATCTGCAGAAAACCACAGTTAAACCTTACCAAATTTAATTACAAAATCCTCATTTCCAGACCACTGAGGAGCAGCGAACAGCATAAAACCTGACCAGCCTGCGAGTTACTCGCAGGCTGATCTGGTTTTATGCTGTTCGCATAGGTCTTTTTATGGTATCCTCTATGAGGGAAAGGGTTAAACAGTTCCAGGTGCAATCTTAATGACATTCAAGTCCGGTAATAGAGAACTTGTTTATTTATTCATTTATTTACAGGGCGAATGCTCTACCGACTGAGCAACCCGGCCGCTTACATATGGTTCTCCCCTATTGTGAGTTATCGGTACTGTGACATTATCCCCCCTCCATTTTAGAATTCGTCCCGGAATTCTAGGAGTTTCAGGGTTAATATAACCATGAGCTGGTGTCTTAGACATACCTAGCACCGATGCCACAGTCCCACGTTGGGCGCCAAATGTCACAGGGTGAGAAAATATGCAGCTTGACCGGGACTCGAACCCGGGGCTATCGTTTACAGGGCGAATGCTCTAACGACTGAGCTACCCGGCCGCTTACATATGATTCTCCCCTCTGGTGAGTTATCGGTACTGTGACATATATTAATTAATTAATTTATTTTTTATTTCGCGAAATTGTACGATCCTGAGATTCTTCGGGATTTGCCAGATGCCATGCAATGGATTGGTACTTTATTACTTTGTAAAGAGGGGTATACCCGTGGTCATGTTGGTTACACAATTGCTTTCACTTAGCCCCTGGTCGCTGTTGGTTCGGGACCTTGTAGGTTTTTTTTTTGTTGTTTTTTTTGGTATTTTTCATTTTAGGAAGCCTTCCAGTTTTGCGGTAGGTCGGTGATTCTGCCAGAGTACTACCATACTATGGTTTGTGCGCATGCGGAGACCTAAGTTTTTTTTTTTTTTTTTTTTTTTTTTTTTAACAGGATTCAGCGAGACTTGCAAGTACAATAGTGTCAATTGAAAATTTATTTAAAACTGAGCAAAAGTGCCGGCAACCTTTTGATACAAATACGGTCGTAGGCTATACTACAAGGTCGCAACCACTGTGGTGTCTTTGAAACCTTAGAGTGAATAGGTGAAGAACACTTAAAGTATTTCCCATGGAATTTTCTTAAAAGATTACATATCATCGAGAAAGTATTCAAATTATCTCTATTCTATTAACACTGATTTAATTATTTGCACATGCATTTCTAGAAGGGAAACCTACATTTATATATTGTAAGTTAACGAAATGATGCATGCTAACATTATCTGCTCTATAGATTAGATCATTTTAATATTTTCATTTGTAACGTTTTTATTTTTAATGAGGTACGTTGTATTTAAATATACAAAATTAGGGGGGCCGCCGTGGCCGAGCGGTTACAGTCGTGGACTACAAATCTCTCAGCCCCTCACCGCTGTGGGTTCGAATCCCGGTAGGGCGAATCCCGGTAGGGACTTCGGATTTTTCATGTGAGGAAGCCTTCCAGCTGGATTGCGGTAGGTCGGTGGTTCTACCCGGATACCTCTGTGTACTCGGGGTCTTCCTCCTGATTATTGTGAAACTTGGAAGTTAAAAGTGAACATTGAGAAAACGAAAATATTAGTATTCTCATCAAGAAGAAATACGACATATAATTTTAAATATAATAATCGTTCTATTGAAATTGTTAAAGAATATAAATACTTAGGTATATACCTTAACAGTTCTGGTTCTTTTAAAAACACAAAGAAATATATTTCTAATCAAGCAACAAGGGCAATGTATAGCTTGATTAAACAATCTAAACATCTCTGTCTACCTGTAAACATGCAAATTGACCTATTTGATAAATTAGTAAAGCCAATATTACTTTATGGATGTGAAATATGGGGTATGGGAAATAATGAGATAATAGAAAGAGTTCAATTAAAATTTCTAAAGTACATATTATCATTTAAAGAGTCGACCCCAACAGCTATGGTATATGGTGAAACAGGTGTATTTCCAATCCAAATTGATATTGAAACTAGAATTATGAAATATTGGGAAACCTAGTCCAACCTTCTATTCCAAAACTGCCACAAAATATATAAATAAATATAATAATGCCACAAAAACATTAAATGATAGTAATAATTTCAAATGGTTACAAAATGTAAAATATATATTGATTAAAACTGGATTTAATGGAATTTGGTTAACTCAAGAATTTGCAAATAGTAAATGGTTAGTATACTCTGTCAAACAAAAACTAAAAGATATTTTTATAAATGACTGGTATAGTAAAATTAGTTCATGTAATAGCTGTAGATTTTACACGTTAGTTAAGACTAAATTTGAGATGGAAAATTACTTAAAAAAGACGTATGATTTAAATATAAAAAGTTACGCAAAATTCAGAACAAGAAATCATAAATTACCCTGTGAAACAGGCAGATGGAATAATATCCCATATGAAAATAGAACATGTGCTAAATGTAATCTTACAATAGGAGATGAATACCATTATATTATTGAATGCCCTGAATTCTTAGAAAAACGTAAACAATATTTGAATAAATATATTAGCAGTTACAAATTAATATTGTTTCCATAAAATTATTATTAGTTTTTAATCGTATTAATGTTTAATATAGGACAGTTTAATGAGAGTTCTCCCTCATTCTTAAACTTTCAACAACATATTTTCTTTACCTGATTATTTCAATACATTAAAATTACTTACCTTGTATATGTATGTATGAATGTATGCCTCGTTCGATATATATTGATTATGTATTACCTCATGTTTACAATTGTATATTGTACTGAGAGTATCAATAAAATCTAAATCTAATCCACCTGTAATTAGCTGGACGTCGCTATATGATTGAAATACTATCGCAGTGACGGTAAACCCCAATACAACAACAACAACAACAAAATTAGGTTTAATGATTATTGTTGGTTTATTTCATGTTGTTAAGAAAGATCTCCATTTTATCTTTAGAACTTCCTTTTTTTAATGCGTATTGATTATATATAAAAACAACAACGACAAAAAAGTAATTATAAGACAAGAACTGAAAAAATATATATTTTATACTTTGGGGCGATATGCGCTTAAGAAATTTTAGTTTAAATGGAGCTGTAGATATATACGCGTATACGCGTCATGCATGTATTTTTTTTTTGTTTTTTTTTTACTTAAAAACGCATTAGAAATGTCTCTAAAGCGAAAGTTACGTATCAAAGAATCTTGTTTCCTTACCGATAATTAAGATTTATTATTTGGAATCAAGAAACTTAAGTCTTGTGGGCGTCCTTGCACTTTACACATAACAAATATTGGTAATTAGTCTCCCTTAATGTGCTTACATAACAAATATTGGTAATTAGTCTCCCTTAATGTGCTCACATAACAAATATTGGTAATTAGTCTCCCTAAATGTGCTCACATAACAAATATTGGTAATTAGTCTCCCTTAATGTGCTCACATAACAAATATTGGTAATTAGTCTCCCTTAATGTGCTCACATAACAAATATTGGTAATTAGTCTCCCTTAATGTGCTTACATAACAAATATTGGTAATTAGTCTCCCTAAATGTGCTCACATAACAAATATTGGTAGTAAGTCTCCCTTAATGTGCTCACATAACAAATATTGGTAGTAAGTAACCCTTAATGTGCTCACATAACAAATATCGGTAGTTAGTCTCCCGTAATGTGCTCACATAACAAATATCGGTAGTTAGTCTCCCTTAATGTGCTCACATAACATATACTGGCAGTAAGCCGCCCTTAATGTGCTCACATAACAAATATTGGTAATTAGTCTCCCTTAATGTGCTCACATAACAAATACTGGCAGTAAGCCGCCCTTAATGTGCTCTCATAACAAATATTGGTAATTAGTCTCCCTTAATGTGCTCACATAACAAATACTGGCAGTAAGCCGCCCTTAATGTGCTCTCATAACAAATATTGGTAATTAGTCTCCCTTAATGTGCTCACATAACAAATATTGGTAATTAGTCTCCCTTAATGTGCTCTCATAACAAATATTGGTAATTAGTCTCCCTTAATGTGCTCACATAACAAATACTGGCAGTAAGCCGCCCTTAATGTGCTCTCATAACAAATATTGGTAATTAGTCTCCCTTAATGTGCTCACATAACAAATATTGGTAATTAGTCTCCCTTAATGTGCTCACATAACAAATATTGGTAGTTAGCCTCCCGTAATGTGCTCACATAACAAATATTGGTAACTTAGTCTACCTTAATGTGCTCTCGCTTACCCATTATAACCTTACTTCGCGAGATACTTTTTTTCTAAATGAATTACCTCTCTCGTACCTGATACATAACACCTTATATGAGTCATTCGGTCAAAAGTTTGCACAAAGAAGTTGTTGACATAACACCACTCAGCCCCTCGTGGATGCTGGTTTGAGTCTTGGCTGGAATTGCGGTAGGCTGTTGGTTCTACCCGGATATCTGTACACATCTCCTCCACTCGTTTTTAGCTAGACGTTGCTATATGTTATGAATTTCATCGCAACGAAGGTAACCTCAAACACAATAACAACAACAAACACAACAACAGCAGAATCTTGACATGAGATTTAAAGAAGATCTGTCTTGTGATTAAGTTTCGATAATTAATACGGATATAGTAGCTTATTCAGCAAATTTATTTGATACAATTAAAAGATTTATCATGGTTTTGTCGCCCCTACGTAAATCAAGACTCGCTTCAAAAGGGATGTAACTGCTGCGAAGAGGCTGCCGTAATTTAGCCTGCTTTATTAAAATACCATATACGCACGAGAGATAACGACAAAGTAATTCAACAACACGCATGCATACAGAGAGGGAATAAAATAAGGTAAGTGAATGGAACATGTATGTAGATTGAATTGTCTGTAAACATACTAACACACACCGAGTGGTGGCGTTTATGACTGCGTACCCGAAGGCTGTGGGTTCGTTTCCCGTTAGGAGCAAGAATATTTTATCTTTCTAGGCTAACGTAAGCGGTTGCATCCCTGTTTTATCGCAGTGTATAGAATATAAACAGGTTGCCAACTCGCAATTGTTAGCCAACGTGAGCTAGCGGTCGCCTTTATTAAACGC
Organism: Solen grandis; assembly: GCA_021229015.1. Lineage (NCBI taxonomy): Eukaryota > Metazoa > Mollusca > Bivalvia > Adapedonta > Solenidae > Solen > Solen grandis. The sequence continues at coordinate 45,504,407 of CM037795.1, read as the reverse complement.
ACGGCTGGTCAAACCCAGAAAATACATAAGGCAATGGCCTTAAGTAGGCTCTGCATATTAGTAATAGGAAGAAAATGATGGAGTACACACACACACACACACCTAAAGGTACAACATTGATCGGGTACATTGTTCAGGTCTATGGGGAAAATGTTCAGTTGTAGTGAAAATCAGGTTTACAACTACACGTACTTGAAGTATTAAATTGAACATTTCAATATTATTAATGTTGCAGGACTTAACCCTTTCCCTCATAGAGGAAACCATGAAAAGACCTATGCGAACAACATAAAACCAGATCAGCCTGCGAGTAACTCGCAGGCTGATCAGGTTTTATGCTGTTCGCTGCTCCTCAGTGGTCTGGAAATGAGGATTTTGTAATTAAATTTGGTAAGGTTTAACTGTGGTTTTCTGCAGATCAGGCTTTATGTGGTTCCTATTGAGTGCGTCAAAATGAGTCTATATGAGGGAAAGGGTTAAACTGAGTATAAATTGAACTGAGTCATAAGATCATGCTACATACCAAATATCTAAACTCCAGGTCTTGTGGTTTCTGAGAAGCTCTTATTGATAGCAAAATGTACACTCTATGAAAGGTACAGTTATCCGTGCGTAACATACATATATCAAAAACTAAGCAGACGGGTAAACTTAATTGTTACGCCCATAGCAATATTGTAATGACACATGATTCGCATATGTGTAATTTTTTAAACGTAAATTGTCGACAGAGCAACGTAGTTAAGTTAGAGTATATAGTGACATATGTCCCGAGTTTATACTAGCAGAAAAACACAAGCAAAAACGGTATTGTCTATTTTTAATTAGTACACCGTAGCATAACAAGCTCATGGATCTTCATGTATCAGGCATCCGTGCGTGCGTGTGCGTCCGTCCGTCCGCCGTGAACATTTTCCTTGAAAAAAATCTTCTAAACCGATTAACGGATTTTGACCAAACTTCACAGGAATGAACCTTTTGATGCTTTTTTTTTTCTTCAAAAAATGCTCAAATTGTTTTGATTTGTTGCGCCTTCTTCCAAGTTCGCTCAAATCATGACCCTGGAGTGAAAATTGACACCTACACAGGGGCCACTTGATTTTATATAGACTTATAAAGTAAAGGATTGAAAGTAAAGGATTGGTGGGGGGGGGGGGGGGGGGGGGTAGATGGTATGTGTAATTGTTTAGTGGTCCTAAACCAAGTTTGTTCAAATCATTGCCCTTGGGTCAATATATTGGCCATACAAGATGTTCCCTGGTTTTAACACATACTTATATATGAAGCTAACAGTTCTGTGTGTAGAAATTCACTTTGATCTTGGACGAATCGACATTGGTCATGACCCAGTGACCTACTTTTGTTATACTAGTATCAAGCTACCGCCTTCAAATTGGACCACCGGTACAATTTTGTGCGTGACATTGAACTTTGACATTTGATGACCTTGACCATGACTCAAGGATTTACTTTTGAATGCAGCGACCTTCAAATTTGGACCACAGGTGTTGCTTCATATGTGGAATTATGTTGTATTCAGCACGATTATGCTATAATAACTTTTACAGGCAATGAAGGTGAGCGACTTCGGGATCATCTTGGTCCTCTTTTTAGTGATATATAATCGAATCAATGTTATTGTTTCTCACACATTACTCACTCACAATTTATATGCATGTACACACGTAGATCAATTTGTAAATATACACATATCCTTGAAGCGTTAATTAATGAATTGTGTAAATAT
>CM037795.1:45477214-45502560 GCA_021229015.1 Solen grandis | reverse complement strand
TGACCATCCCCTTTGTTTTAATAGTAATTAAGCTCTTTTGGTGAACAAAATCCTCAAGATAAAATTTTGGTGTGTAATTTAAACCAGTAGTATTTACAATTAAAATCAAAAATAATAAATAATGGTGAAAAATGCATGAAAACTTAGAGTTTTACATGCATTTTTAAAAAGAATTGTTGGGGTGGAGCGGGGAGATCTGTGTTTTCCTGCTACATTTTCTAGCTGGCTGCATTTTTTTATTTTCAGGTTTGAGTTAACAGTTTGCATGTTATCTATGTGTATTTTAATAAAGGTAGGGAAAAAATAAGGAGTTATTAACATTTATCTGACTTAACATATGTCTGCTTTTTGATGTATAAAATGACTATGAAAGGGCACACTGTCTGTGTTAGGAATCAAACTTTAAAATTCTGTAAAAAAAAATCAAAGCAAAAATTAAAAAAATCTCTTCATGGCGTTGTTCGAAAACATGTTTTGTTTGAAATATATTTGGGTTAAAGGAAAAAAAGTCTTTAAGTCTGTCTTAATGAAGTTATTGCTTAATATCACTTATCCCAAGTCGCGGTGAGTTCAAATATTGGCCTGGTCACTCGGACAGTTCCAGTCCGCTGCTGAGTGTCTCCGACTATGACTGTGACTATTTGGGTTTACCGTCGCTTCGACAGTATTTCAGTCATAAAGCGAAGTCCAGCTAATAACAGTGGATGAAGACCCTGAATGCACGAGGCGTCCGGGTAGAACCACCGACCTACCGCAAGCCAGCTGAAGGCTTCCTCACATGAAAATTCGAATGACACTCTTGACCACGGAATTGACCTGTCGGGATTCGAACCCACGCGGTCAGGGCTAAGTGAGTGTGTTTTTTTTTTTTTTTTTTTTTTTTGGTCACGGAGCCCGCCCCTCCTCGGTGTCTCCATGCACACACCCTAACACAATCTACCACACACACGTTTCGGTTAGTTACAATAATTACTACACTGATAAAGCTAAATTTAACTAAATATATCTATACATTTTGTTCCATTACATTTCAATCAGGCAATAATAAGACTTGACTATTTGAGTTTACCGTAGCTACGACAGTATTTCAGTCATATGCGACGTCCAGCTAATTACAGGTGGAGGAAACCCCGAATGCACGGAGGCATCCGGTAGATCCACCGATCTACTGCAATCAGAATTTCATCACACTGGCTTTTTTCGATGTTCATCACGTTTATTCTTAATACAAAAAATTAATAATAATCGACTGTTTAGACTTATTCAAAATAATAAGTTACTTAAGGTGACATCGATGCGTGATTGAGCAATTAATACATTCATAATGTTAACCCTTAAAATAATGTGCCACTCACAAAATCAAATAATCAAACATAATGAATTCAAAGAAAAACATGATTAAGGAGCTCTAGCTAAAACATAAAGATATTCGAATCACAGGCCTTTCGGCTCACATATATATTCAAAGTAAGTTTCCTATATATATATATATAGGATCTGACAAGCGAGCCGCTGGCGAGCTTAATAACATTTTCATGAATGAGTTTAGTAAAATTTGAAATGTAATGGCAATTCATGTCAGATTCTTTTTATCATATGACCTAAAGTGACAGTAAATCGCGAATATAACAACAAACAAACAAATAAATGAATGGACTGTGAACGATTTACTTTTGTAATCTAACACCAAAAAAATAGTTTCAATTGATAACAGAAAATAACTATTAAACGTGTGTATTTCTTATTCATTTTCAACATCATATGAATAATGAATCAAACACATTTAATCCAACTGTGAGTACTATGCAACATATAGAATATTCGCGAGTGGCGTGGAGTGATGTAATTCGCCTACAAGTTATATGTAACGTTTAAATATAAGAAAATATTTGATGCTATACGAAACCGGAAACAACTGTTTGAGCCCAATGTCCATTTTGATAAAACGTATATGTTTATATAAGAAAGTGGCTTTTTGGATAAAAAAGGCCATTTTTTTTTGGCACAAACCATTTAGCTATTGTCAGGAATACACAAATAAATAAAAAAGATGGCGGCGAACAAAAAAATGGAGTATGCAATACGGGAAAAAAAAATATACAGAAAACTATGATATAGTTCTTTTTGTCTATTTAAGGGTATGAAATTAAAATAAATCTAGAAATGTTAGAAAAAAAGAGGGAAATAAAATCACTTCATACACAAGTTTTGGTGGGAGATTAACACAATGTCATAAAAAAGTTTTAAAAATAAAAGTATAGACATAATAAAACCCCTTTTACGACAAAGGTTTAATTTTCAACTATAAACTATTTATTAAATTCACCACGTCATTTTTAAAAAAATTTAAACAAGTATTTAAATTTTAATTATATTTAATTTCTTTTAAACAAGTTTAAAACGAAAAAAATTTGGGACAATTTTATAAAAAGGGGCATTAATTTCTTATCGTATAAACTGTTGAAAAGGGGCCACCTTAAAAATATCTGGGGAAATTTTAGTTTTTAAATCGGGTATTTGGGCAAACAATCAAAGGGGTTTCTTTTTTCAAAAACATCTATTACATTTGGGCAAATCCTTTTTCTCTTACAATATTTCTTACCTCCCTTTTTTCGATAAAAAGTTTAAGAGACGAACAAGAAATCTATTAATATTTTTTTTTAAAATTTTTTTTTAAACTTAAAAATATTTTTCCATAGACAGAATTTTTTTAAAAACTAACTACCAATTTTGGGGAATAAAAAAATCAAAAACACTCTTGTATATACTTATCTCTTAGCCGTTGTTTTGATGATCACATCGCTGTTAAAATACATTAGGTTAAAAAGAAGCCTAAACGTGGAGAAAAATTTTAAATTTGAGCTTTCCAATTATTATCTGCTTTTTTATTAAAAGACAGGGAAAAATCTTAAACTTTTCAGGAATAATCGGGCAGATTTGGGTTAGCCCAATAATTTATTTCTTGTTTTTTTCTATTCCAAATAATGGGTCGTCCTAATTTGCCATAAACTGTTCATTACATTTTTTTCGGCCCACCGCAAGATTTGTTTTAAGAACTTTTCAGAACTTTTTTTGTCGGGACTTTCATGAAAACCCAAAAATCTCCTCGAAACATTAATAAAGGCGAAATCTTTGCATCAAAATTTAATCTTATCAACAATTAAAAGATATTTATAAAAAAATCTATTTAATAATACAATTCTTTAGAGTTTTCGATAATTTTTTTTTTTTTTTTTTTTTTTTTTTTTTTTTTTTTAAAAAAACCCATTTGCGACAAATATGTTACTCCAATGGGAAAATGTATCCACAACATCCAGGAAATCCCACAAATTTTTTAAATCAACATTATGATTTTTCTGTTTCCCCTTTTATCCCAATAACTTAATTTTTATTTATACTAACGAAATACCCCATTCAACAATATTTTTTAAAATTTTTTTATTTAAATTTGAAACCAACCTGTATAGAACGACATATCACAGCAAACAGTAAAAAAAAACATTTTTATTTCTTCCAAATTTAAAATTATAAATATTTTTAAATATTATTTTTTCGTACTATCTTTTAAAAAAATTATAACAAAGGTGACAATGGCTTCCTTTTTTACTCCTTATATATAAAAAAATAATCCGAAAAATATACTGCCACATGAAAGATACCATTTGTACGAAATTTCATTCTTTTTCATTTGAATAAAAATATCAAATTTGATTTTAACACTGTTTTCACATTTGTATATATACCGAAAAAACTTTTTTTGTAAACTTGATTTGACTTGACTTTTTGGAGTTACGTCGCTTCGACATATTTCGTATATAGCGACTCCAGCAAATTTACAATGGAAAAGACCCCGAATGACGGCACCCGGTAAAACCACCGCCCTCCGCAACATTGGAAGGTTTTCAAATAAAAAAATCCAACGACCCTCCCGGGTTTCGAACCCACGGGGTGAGGGGCTGGTGAGTTTAAAGTCAGCGATTTAAACCCTTGGGCCACGTCTCTTTTATATTTTTTTTTAACTTTTTCTAAAAGTTTGGGGTTGGGACCTAGAAAAATATTCCCGTTTTTTTATCTTTTTGATATTTTATATTGATTTTTGGGCTTTTTCTTGACAGATTTATTTTCATTTTTTGCTAAATAATACAGACTTTTATTTGGCTTTATTTGCAAAATATTTATTTTGGCTGACTATAGTTTTTTTTAAAATTTTCACATCTTTGTTAAAAAAGACTTTTTAAATTTTCATTTTTCTAAAAACTTGGCGAAACCTTTTATTTTCCCTAATTTATTGAAAGCCATCGTACAGAAAATCAAAAATGAGTCAAAAAATACCTATCGACTTTGAAATCCCTAGTCGTGATATAGAACAATTGATTAACTTTTCTGAAAAGTAAAATAAATACGATTTCTTATTGCACATTATTCGCAATATTACTATACAAATACGATAGAAAAGGGGCCGAACTCCTGTTAATGTTCAAACTTTTAACTAAAATAATCCCATCTTAGTTATTTTGGCATTTGTTTGGGGTTTAAATTACTAAAAAAGATATATTTTGCATTGAATTAAACACACAATTAAATATTTATAATTTATTATCAAATAAAAATTTAGGTTTAAAGAGCCATATCTGGGGACGCCAAAACCCACGTTCCTTAATCGCTTTGCTTCCTAATTAAACGGGGTTGATTCGACTAAAATATTGATTTAGAATTTTTTGGGATCCTAATGAACAACGGATCATTTGACCAATAAAGGCGCGTTACTATATTTTCGATTTTGAAAGCTTTTTTTTTGTAACTTTTAAAAAACAATCAAAACATACCGTGTTTTCATTGGTCAGAAATTTCCGATGATATCTGAATACAAAGTTTTTCCCGTTGAAAAACCCCCCATACTACAGAATGATAAAGGAATAAAAACCGTGGGTTCCGACAATGTTTTTTTGCCTTAGATACATGGGATTTACAGGTACATCGTTGGGGCAAATTGATTTGGGAAAAATTTCCCGGGTTATTTTTTTTCCCCTCCACAAAAAGATCGAAACACAAAAACACTGACCCAAAATGAAAACTTTACCCTTTTTTAAAAATTTGTATATCAAAATTTCATTTCAATAGAAAATTATGTTAGCTAAATTTGAAAGCTAAATTATCGGAATGTATCATAAAAAGATTTTTTAATGGGGACTTTTCCTTTTTTTTTTGTCACATTAAGAGGAAAAGGGGGGAAACTGAAGAATACATAAAATTTGGGTATCACTAAAGATGACAGAATTCCATTGCCGCTCTAAAGCGCAGATGAGTTGTGCCCATTGAAGTCGGAGGCTGATGATGCGTGTCAAAATTTTGACCGTAAAAGGTCGTGGGCGGGGAATGGGGACCTGTTTTGCCTTAAACGATTTATATGGTCGGCATGAACCCCCCAAAACTGGGGACGTAGGGTTGCGGGAAAAAATCATTACGCAAATCTTTAACGAATTGCGCGTCATACGTTCGTTTTGCACGTCGCGCCCGGGGGCCATGTCGATAGGGACAGATCCATTGCAACATACGATTTTTAATTTTTGAATAGTCTGCAAAACACCAAAGAGCGAGACAGCTATGCGGAACCCCGCCAATAACATCCCAATGCTTGTTTCTTTCTTTTTCAAAAAAGGCGTGGCTCTAATTATAAAAATTTTTCCTTATTAAATGTTTTTTTCAAATTTCGGGAAAAAGACTGAAGATCTGGCCTAACAAATTTTAATGACCACGTGGTCGGCACGTCAAAGTGTGAAAACATTTAATCCGCTCTATATCGTGAAATACCGGGAAAAATTATTCTTTACATAACCTTGAAGTGTTTTGATTGCCCCCTAATACTTATAACTTCAAATGGAAATTATTGTTAAAGAAAATATTTATGAATAAAAAGTGTAAAGTTTCATTTTGGTCAGTGTAATATTCTGTGTTGAGGCTCCAGATTTAAAGGGCAATTCTATTGAGGTCAAACCCAAATGCTTTGTAAGCTTTTCTCTAATTTCCCTTATTCTTTTTTTGGGTGTTTTTGTGGAGGAAACCAAGAGTTTTTTACAGAAAAAGTAATTTGTCAATTTTTTTATTCCAAGAGAGATTTTTTGATATAAAAATCCAAATTATTTGGCTTTATCCATGTTTCTAAAGCTTTGTCCATGTAATTGTAATAAAAGGAAAAGTGCTTTCTTTTTTTTATATATTTAAAACATGCTTACGGGGAAAAACCTTTCCCATTTCTTTTCCCACTGCACCACTTGTCGGGTTTTCTGAGTGTAATACTCCGCTTGTGTTTATAGTGGTAAAACGCAGGTCTCTGCAAATAAACAACGAATTTATGGATCGGGAAGATCTTTATATATAACAAAAAGAAGGGGGCCCAATACAGCCCCCGGGGTCCCGATGTTTGGATTTCTGAACCCTCCCCCAAAAGACTTTTTGGTTTTTGCCTATGAAAAAGATTTTATCCCAACGGGGTTGAATTATTGACCCCCTGTTCCTAATTTGTACAATAACTTTAAAGGGGTCCCTTTCAAAAGCTTTACTAAAATCTAAAAGAAAAAATCAGTCTTTTGCCATTAAAAAGATTTCTCGCTAGTTGGTCAGTAAGTGCAGGAGTTGTTTTACAGGAATTTTTTTCTCTGAAACCATCTGTAATTAAAGTAATTATTATTAAGTCTTTTTTAAATTTGAAGCTAAATATTTAAAGCCCCTTACAAAGAATAATTTAAAATATTTCTATAATTTTGCGGGATCTTCTTTTTCCTTTTTTGAAAGGGGGGACGTTTGCGGGCCATACCTTGGGAGGGTACCCTGTATCAAAACTTTTGGAATATTTTAGAAAGATTGGGAATTTTTACAAAGTTTTTTTTAAAATTAATGTTTGATTTTCTGGTCCAGCGCTTTTTTGGTCTTAAAATTATTTAATTTTTTTCCCTCCACTGATTTAGGTAATTTCAGGCATGATGGGTACCCCTTTAAAAAGAAAAATCTTGTGTATTAAATTTCGAATACTGCAAACAAGTTTGAGCAAGTGAGATAGGTGTCACTGAGGGAATACGACTGAAACTGTCTGTTCAAAATATCTGCTTTTTCACTGTTGTTGATTTGATGGGAAACCGAAATTTTGTCAAATAGGGGGAACCTTTTTTCCTCTGGGGTTTTTTATAAGGCTGAAAAATTTTTTTAATTAAAGCTGTCTTTTCTTTTCGTCTAGTTTTTTCCGGCCTAAAATATTTCAATGATTTTTTATAAGACAGTTTAATTTGTTTTTTATGTGATTTTTCATTTTAGAAAAGCCAAACCCCCGTCTTTTTGTTCCCTTTTCCCTTTTTGGTTTTAAATAAATTTTTTCTCTTTTTTTCATTAAACCTTTTTTTTGACTGGGGGATCCCTGGAAGTGACCTCTTTTGCTATTCTTTTTATAATAAATTTTTCATCCCGTTGAAAAAGCATTTGAAAAATTTTAACCAAATTTTTTTCTTCCACTGTTAAACATGGGTTTCAAAATATCATTTTTTACCAGGCCATTTAATTTTTTTAAAAATATCCCCTCTGCTTTCTTTAAGGGGGAAAATGTCTGGGAGGTTGTTTTTTCTCCCGCGGGTTTATATCTGCAAAAATAGAACAAACTGGATCTGCAATACCAGGGGGACATTTACTTTTTAATTAAAAAATAATTTTATTAGAAAATCCAGTGGTTTTCTCCTCTGGGCTTTCAGTGACCATCTGGGTAAATTCAAATCTAAATAAAACAACAAAATCTTCAATAATTAGTAAGGGTACAACCTGGGTTTTTTTTCGGGGCATGATCACGCCCAAGAGGTTTTTGGGAAAATTAAAAATCACCAAGTATCCGAATGTTCCTTTTAAGGTTTTTGGTCTTCTAAAATCTTTTTGGGTTTATTAAAACTTCTGTCTGATTTTTGGTTGTATACTCATATAGATGGGTTTTCAGGGTTTAATATGCAAATTAATCCAGAGATTTCACAGTCCTTCAGTTGTTTCTGTTCTGTGCAAGGAAAATATCTTTGACCAATGAACACTCCTCCGCCCTTCTTTATCGTCTGTCGAAATGTTGTAAACCCAGAATTTGGAAAAAATTCACAGTCTTTTGATTTTTTTAACCAAATTCATACCTAAATTAATCAGGGGTGGGTCAATATCCAATAAAATTTTGCTTTTTTGTTTTCGATGGACTACAATTTACAGAGATAACTTTCAGTGTGAAGGAAAAGTTTACCCTTATATTTCTAGTTTTTCTTTGGTTTATCTTATTAACGGACTTGAAATTTGTGTGTAGGTTGGGGCAATCTGGGCCTCGTGAACTTAGCTATTTTGCAATGACAAGATAAAGAGAAATTTAAATTTTTTAAAATTTTAACATCCAATAGGCGGGCCCAAAACGAAACACACACCAAGAAAAATAATTTCATGTAATGTCCTGGCATTTTATGTGGGAAACCCTTTTTAAACAAGATCACATTCAATGGCGTTGTCATCGTCAAGCACTTCAAACCCCAAAACCGCAGGGAAATCAGGCTGGGTTTGTTTCAACTCTAAGATAATGACGTAAAGAAAGCACAGATAAGTTAGAGAAGCATTCTGGGAAAATTTTTTTTTTGGGTTTTACCCCCGGGGAATTTTAGTAAAAATGCACAGGGAACTTCCGGGTCAGGGTTTTTAAAAATTTTTGGGGTCTTAAAACCACGGTTTTAATCATGTTAACTTTCTCTGTCTGAAAACAAGATAGAAGCTGTAATGCGGAGGGAAATAACAAACCCTTTAACATTTTCTTTTTCAAAACAAATATGGCGCGTTCGTACAAAGGTCAAGTTCGGGATCTAAAGCAAGAAAATATTTTCAAATTTTCATCTATACTGTAAACTGCACAAACCCCTTTCGGTATTACTGCAGGATTTCTTTTTAAACTGCAAAAAAACAAAAGATAATGAAACAAATTTCAAAATATATTAGAACCTTCCTCAGCGTATGAACTGTCCCCCGAAACAAAAAGAATTTATTTTTTGTTTTAAACGATCTGAAAAGGGGAGAAAAAAATCAGCGTTAGTTGCACGACGATGCGACTTTTCAGTTTGGTAAAAAGGCCGAACATAAAGTAATCCATCTTTAGTGATTTTTTTCGTTAAACAGTAATTAAACACTAAAATACCGATACAAATTATAAAAAAATGCTAGCAATATATTTTTAGGCTACAACTTTTCTACAAGGAATATATTTTGATTGACACGTAAAAAACTCTTGGATTTTAATCCCAAAAACTAAACTTTTCCCACATGTGGTGAGCAAAAATGAATAAAAAAGGGGAAAACCGAATTAATAAAATAGCAAGTCTTTTGACTAAATGTTTTTTTATAGACAGGGGGGTTAACCAATTCACGAGAAAGGGATTTTATTCTTATTCATAAGATTTCGGACTTTTCACCCCCCAAGCTTTCCCCCCCACATCGTTTCGTTTCCCAAAACCCCCCAAATTTGGGGGGTAACATCCCGTTTGAGCAATAAAAGTCGTTTCCTCCCCTCTGTTATTTTTTTAAGATTTAATTTAATTACTTAATATTATCCTAAATTATTAAATAATATTCAATACTTTTTTTAAAATGTTTTTCAAATTACGGTAAGTTTTAGTATACTGAATATACATTTTTCAAATTTAATTTACAAATTAATCTTTAAATTTACGTTTAATTTGTAATAAAAAAGTGTGATAAGAAAAAAAAAAAATGTTTTAATTAATATTTTGATTTCTTTAAATTTTTAAATTTTTAATTGTTTTTTTTACATTTGAAGCACCTATTTGATGTTTTTATAAAATGATCGAACAATAAAGGTACAATTAAGTTTTTGAAAGGGTTAATGTACGTGTCACATAGATGAAAAAAACAAAAACAAAAAAACACACAACCAAAAAAAACACAATTCAATACTTTTAAAGCATTTTTTATTTATTTTTTTTTTTAAAACATTTTTCCCCACTTTATTTTTTTTTATTTTTTTTATTTGAACCCTTTTGGGTAAAATTATTTATATAATTGACCCTTATTTTTAATGATAATTATCTTCTTAGTTTGATTTTTTTTATTTAATGACATTTTACATACAAAATATGAAATAAAACTAAAAGATCTATATAAAATGTAATTTATTTTTTCAAAAATAATATAATCTTCCCAAATTAGCAATCGAATATATGATATGTAAATGCCCTTTGAATAAAAATAAATATTTTTTATAAAAATCAATGTTCTTGGTAAAAAAAAAAGAAAAAAAAGGGTTGCATTCTTTTACATAATTTTGACATGCACCTTTGCGACATTTCATTAAGCTGTCGGTGAATGACTCCACTAGACAGTAGCATTTAAAGCGACACGTCCTTTAAAAGTGTGGCCAATAAACACATCAATTACAATTATTTAATGAAAAACCCATATATTTCCCAAATTTAAAACATGTTTAATCTAAATCTTTTATTCAGCATTAAACAATTACACATTTTATACCCAAATCCCTTTTTTACACTTTTTACATTCAATTTTATTCATTATTTGGCAAAAAATTTTCTACAATACATTTATACCAATACAATACTTATTGAAAAATTGGTGAAATATCGAACTTTTGTAAAAGTAAATCTTACAAAGATATTATGATAGCTTTTATTATTATCTTTTTAATTACTAAAAAAAAGGGGGATTAATTGTATCTGCCTTTTTTTATTGATGGTGTGCGAATATATTTTAAATTTTGTTAAGGCTTTTCTAAATTTTTAAAATTTATTTTCTGAAAATTTTTTTTTCCAAAAAAAAATCTTTCTTAAAACAAATTATACATTTCTAATCTATTTATTTTTTACGTAAAAAAAAACCGTTTGTTTATAAAAACTAAAAATTTTTTGTATTTTTCCCAAATGTTCTTCCAAAAAAAATCATGTTTTAAAAATTTTACATTTTTTAATTCCATTTGAATTAGTAAAAAATCCAATTTTTGGGTTTTAAAAATTTAATTACATTTTTAAATTTCCTAATTTTTGCACATTTTTTCGGTATATTAACATATCTGGTTTTCTGGTTTATTAACATAATATTTTTAAGGAAAAACAAATTTTACTATTTAACCCCCTGTTACTACCTGTGTTGGGGAAATGTAGAAATGGGGATTTAAAAAGGGATCATAGTTTTTTTGCACTGTTATATAATTTACCAAGACATTTAAATTTTTATTTCATAAACATAAGCCATGGTATATCTAACTTTGTAAGAAATAAGTTTTCCCCGAAATTCTTTTAATCTTGAATTGTATTTGTGTTGTTTATTTTTTTTTTTTTTTAAATTAAAATTTTTGTTATTTTTTTTTATCATATTTTCATTTTACACACACACCACCCTATTATTCTTCAAATTACAAAATTTTCATTTGTGGACAGACAGGTACAGAATATTGAAAAATTTTAAACAGCTTGGGGCAAAACAATGGGGGTTAATTTTAACCAACAAAATATTTTAGTTCAAACAATCAAATTTGGAAACCCGTCACTTTTAAAAGGAATAGAACTTAAGAAAAAAAAATAAAAGGGTTCAATCATTATCAAATTAGAATTCGTCCATAAACCCCAAAAATGTTTTTTAACTTTAAGCGGGAAAAGAAGTTACAAACATGATTGTCATTTGGAATTTTGTCCATACCCTTCCTTGGGTTTTAAACCCCCGTTTTTCTAATCATTTCAGATTAAAAATTAAAGATGCCTAAGAACAGCAAAGAAAAGCCTTTTACTTCTTCAAAGGAGCTGGAAAAACAGCTTAAGACAGAAGGAAGAGTATTCCCAAAGGTGGGCCCATATTTTCCAATCACCCCCCAAATATCAGGTATCTAATGGGCCAACTTATTACTGGGAGTAAATTTTTCAGATTTTTTTTTTTTCCACCTTTCCTCCAGTTTGAAAAATGCATGTTGTCCCCAAAAGATAAAAAAAGTAAGATCATAATCATTATCATCATACCACATACTTGAAAGACATCATCATACAGGGAATATTTTAGGACTAAATTTTTTAAAAATCTGAAGGATAAAATTAGGGATCAACCGCCCAGAAATAGGGAAAAAAAAAGACAATATTAATTGTTTTGCCTGCTTTTTTTTATTTTTTAATGAACCAAACCATTTAAAAAAAGATAAAAAATTCAGTTTTATATCAGATGTTTGCAAATTAAACAATGTTGCAGAATTAAAACAATGCCCATTTTTATATAAAATCCAGTAAAAGGGGGTCAAAAAAAAACTAAATGTGTATGAAAAAAAGCCAAACGTGAAAACTTTATAAGTATTTCCAAGTCTAACTTTTTTAAAAATTTAAAAGCAAAAATTTTTTTGCTACACATAACTTTGTGAAATTCACTTTTTACCATTTAAACAAATCCAAAAAAAGTTCGGGTCCAAAAAGGGTCCTAATGAAGCAGTTATAATAAGGTGTTTTTTAATGAAGATGTTTTTAAAAAGCCTTATATTTTAATGTGCATTTTATACGGAGGGGTCGCCTGTAACACTTAAAAATGTTGCAGGGATTGCCTCAAAAAAAGAAGGGAAAGATTTGAGAAGATGGGAAAAGGACCTAAGGCCCCCTCGGGCAGGGAGGGGATGTGTACAGAAAGAACAACGGGGAAAATCATGCAGAAAGTACTTTTTTTTTAACCTTTCCTAAGGAAACGTAATACCCCAAAGGGAGTTTTTGCATATAATAGATAGATTTTTCTATTGTTTGGGGACTACAGTCATTCAACTCTCAAAAAATACAAATAAAAAAGCAATACTTGTACTTACCTTTTTACATTTAACTTGAGGGGTTGGTGAAGAGTAAAACAGACAGCAGGGAAAAAGCACATTGGCCCGTTATCCACATTGTTGTTTTTTTTTTTTAAAATACATTGTAACATTTGTTTAAATTTAAATTTAGGATAAATTTTACATTATTGTTTTTATTTTTTGTCATTTTTTACTGTAATTCTGTACCCATGATAAAATTTTTTTTAAAAAAGACGAAAGGACCCATAACAGAGCTGGAAAAAGAAGAGAATGAAAAAAAGAATGATAAAAATTTGGCCCCCAAAAGGGTATTCAAAAAATTTTTTTCATGTTTTTTTGTTCACTTACAATCTTTTTTTAAACCCTTCTTTTGCGGATTTACCTTTTTATTTTTTAAAGCATTTAGAAATTTGAAATTTTATACAAATTGTTTTTTTGTTTTTTTTTTTGTTTTTTTTTTCAAGGGGGAGAGTAGGGGAATGGGGGGTTTTCCAAAAAATTTGTTGTCACCTTGACCAAAGTCTTTTTCTCAAATCACATAATAGTAAAATTTAATTTTTTGTATTTGTGGTACATGATTTGGGTTTCACTGTAGGGGTGTATTGTTTAAGGTCAGGGGCATACAAATGCTAAATCCCTGCTGCTCCTCCGTCTGGACTATAACCATGTTATCCTTGCCCCTAGAAGCTTATACTTAGCACAAGAGGTTGCTCATGGCCAGAGGATGTGTCCATTTTTATCAAGGTCAAAGTCACAGGGTATGTAAGAGCAAAAACTCTATCGATTTAAAAAATCTTTGTAAAGAATAGTTAACCTTATTCAACAACATGTATGTCATTTGACAAAAAAAATTACAACTGACTTTAAGCCTCATTAGATGGAAAGTAATTTATAATCTGGTAAGATTTTGCCTATTTGCTAGTTCTGTTTTTTTTTAAAATAAAGAATTGTTTTCATTTGATTAAAGATTAATCCCTAGGTGGTATTTTTTTTACTGTTTTATCAGCGTTGTTTATAGGTACACCACCTCTAAAATTTAATACTTGTAATCCACCCCCTCATTAAATTGTGATCATGGTCCATCAAATGATAGAAGGAATTTTATAGTAAATCCAAGCCCTTATAGGCGTAGAGAAAAAGAGCTATAGCACCAAGTCAATGGATGTTTGCATTTGCACTGAAGTTTTTCGGGCATTTGAAGGACCGTGATTATAATTTATTGAATGATAGGGATGGATTCCCTTAACTTTATTCAGTCATCTTATAATGGCTATTTACTCCTGGGAATTATATTTGGAAAAGGCCTGATGTTCTTAACCCTTTCCCTCATAGAGGACACCATAAAAGGGCCTATGCGAACAGCATAAACCAGATCAGCCTGCGAGTAACTCGCAGGTGATCGGGTTTTATGCTGTTCGCTGCTCCTCAGTGGTCTGGAAATGAGGATTTTGTAATTAAATTTGGTATGGTTTTAACTGTGGTTTTCTGCAGATCAGGCTTTAGTGGTACCTATTGAGTGCGTCAAAATGAGTTTTATATGGGGGAAAAGGGTTAATTATATATTCATAATGCTGGATGTTTTCTTGTTTTCTATAGACTTAAAGACCGTGTCGTTCCATTTCATTGACTTCCAGTACCTGTGTAAACAGAGGATGGGAATACCCCCCTTGTGAGATTGCAGTGATAGAGTACACAATAAAAAGGGCAAACACCAAAATACTGCATCGCTTTATTGAACAGGTACCTCCATATGTTTATTAAACAGTTGTGATAGACTTAACAAGCACCCCCGATGGTAAGAGTGTCTGCCTCATAGTGAGAAGTCATGGGGTTTTATACATACAAAGGTCATTAAAAATTGGTGCTGGTAGCTCCTTACTTGGTCAGCATAATATACGAGTAGTTCCAGGACAGGTTGTCCTGGTGGATTAGATATTGTGACTGGGTTGGTATCATGCACATGTCTACAACTTCAGTGTTGCAGCACTATTTCTGTCTCAAGTAGATAGTTTCCAATTTGGTGGGATGTTAACCCCAACAAACAAACCTAAAAACAAACAACCCAGAGGCTTTGTAGCTTTAAACAAATTTGACCTTACTCTAGCATTAGCATACCCCTGTCTGAAATGCTTGGTCAAGATTTATAAAACATTTAAGAAGCTTTTGAAACAAGGTCCAAATGTATTTTCTTGTTGTTGTTTTTTTTTTGTTGTTTTTTTGTTGGTTTTTTGTGTGTTTTTTTTACTTTCTTTTATAGATCAACTTTGATGAACTTTGATTTTGAGGCAGTCTGGTGTACCAGGTATTCAAGTTTTATTTTACAACCTTAATTTTAAATCAACAATAATTTTTCCCGCATTTGCTTTTCCTTTCTCTTTTCCTTCAGTATATGTGACATTGTATTGTGTCCTATTTTTCAGGAGGATTCCTTCAGGCTACAGATTCACTTGTATACAAAACATAAGTAAAGAGATATGTGTGCTATCCAGGACTTGTGGGTAGCACTAGGAAATGAACAATCCCTCAATCTTGGATATACAGTTATTTGCTATGTTTGCTCCATATAGAACCCAAAGGCTTTTTTATTAAGCATCTTCATATGCATTTCCCAATTTTGGTAGAATTTAACCATCCTAGCAATATTTCTGTAATAGTAGATAATCAAATGAAACAGCTTATATACCAGGTGAGGGGTCAAATATCTACCAATATTAACCTTTTTGATTAAAATTTTTAGGAATGATAACTGGGGAAATACTCTTTTTAAAAAATCACCGATTTTCAATGAATTTAAAATATTTCAGTTTGTTTGGTAATATGATCTCTGATCAGACATAATGGCAATTCCCAGTCTCAACTTTTACCCACAATGGAATCTTTTCCTCTCAAAATTAATGTTAAATAGTACAGAGTATGTTATGTTGAGGTTGATTTGGAGTTTTTTTACTAATACAGGAAGGTCAAGTACTTGGTCATAAAATTATTCAGATCTAAATGTTGAAAATTTCCCATAATAGATAATGATTACACCGCTAATAAAGATGCATGTCCCATATATAAACATCATTTTCTGGTAGGAAAAAATACATCTTTGAAATTTTGGTATAATGCTACAAACAGCATGATGATGGTAATATGATAATAGTGATGAATCAGATTTGTATATTAATGAGATGTTTATCATTATCAGTCATCAAGCCATCATCTTTTCAAGGGTTATCATCATCATCATCGCATCACACATCATCATCAATGTCATCATCATCATCATCGCATCACACATCATCATCAATGTCATCATCATCGCATCACACATCATCATCAATGTCATCATCATCATCATCGCATCACACATCATCATCAATGTCATCATCATCGCATCACACAGCATCATCAATGTCATCATCATCGCATCACACATCATCGTCAATGTCATCATCATTGCATCACACATCATCATCAATGTTATCATCATCATCATCACTCTCATCATCATCATCGCATCACACATCATCATCAATGTCATCATCATTGCATCACACATCATCATCAATGTTATCATCATCATCATCGCTCTCATCATCATCATCATCGCATCACACATCATCATCAATGTCATCATCATCGCATCACACATCATCATCATTGCATCACACATCATCATCAATGTTATCATCATCATCATCATCATCATCATCACTCTCATCATCATCATCATCGCATCACACATCATCATCAATGTCATCATCATTGCATCACACATCATCATCAATGTCATCATCATCATCATTGCATCACACATCATCATCAATGTCATCATCATCATCATTGCATCACACATCATCATCAATGTCATTATCATCATCATTGCATCACACATCATCATCAATGTCATTATTACTTTCATCATCATCATATCCATGTCATCATCATTGTTATCATTATCATGGCTGTTACTGGTTAAAATTAACTGACCATGTTACTGTGCAGGGGGGAGGATACCCACCAGATTCCAGTAGAGGGGTTTGAGCTTGCTGACCACAACTACCGGGGCTTGTGGATACAGCTGGAGAACTTCATCAACCCAACGGGACCTGGATGAACATCCGCCACTCAAACTGCCTGGTGATCTTTATCATATGAATTTATATTTTACTATTTTAAAACACATTGTTGTGTCAAGTCACTTTTAACAAAAGTTCAATTTTTATTTTTTATGTTTTTTATTGTAGGTCAATGCAGTGTAGTTGGGGGTATTCCTTTAGTGATAGTTCTTGTTTTGAGTGACAGCTTACAACAGTCTATGAGGATTGCTAAATGTCCACCATTTTTTTCCTCAAGAGAGTTTAATAAAACATTTTTGATTTGATATATTTTAAAATGCAGCGTTGTAAAGGCATAGATTAGTCTTTTCCTTTGTTTAATAGAGATTAATGTTAGTCATTTGTTTATTAATCCTTGCTTCCAGGAGTAGGGAGCTATATAGGAATCGCACTAGGCACCCCCTTTGTCTCCATCTCATCATGCCACTTTACATTGCCCTCTGTCTTACACTCAATAAAGACAGGGATGAAGGTGAGGGTATTAAACTCTACAGTAATGGGCCTAGTACTCTGAGGAATTAAAAAAAGTTCAAAGAACTTATTTCCCAATGGACGTTTAAAAAATTTAAATTATAAACGCAATATTGACTATTTCAGGGAGCTAGAGACAACTACAAGGTCGTGGAATACTGCTTGAAATGGATTCATAGCAGGGCCTGTCTAGGGAGCCTAATAGGATTCGGAAAGTTTATGAGATTGAAAGTTTATTCCAGGCTGTGCATGCAAAACATTGGTAACCAGGTGTCCAAGACATTGTGTATTAAATGCCTTGACATCAATGATTGGGATTACGAGCCTAATACAAGGTAACTATCAATTATTACTAATATATTATTTAGGAAATGGAGTTGTTTTGCATGATATATAGCAGAATAACACACTGTGTAAAGTTCATATGCCATGTCATCTAATCACAGAGCACATAGGCCTGAGTGATTAATTTCAAAGTTTATGACTGCAACGCCCTACATTATTCTGCGATATGTCACCAAAAACAAAACAATATTTCCAATCTATCATGTTTACTAACTTCATATATTAAGAGATACAAATTTGTGAGTTTATTTTATTATGCATTTACTTTAGAAGTTATGTTACCTTAAACCTTTTATATATTGGAAAATATTACATGCAGCACTCCTTATTTATATATCATATTTTGCTGATCGTGTTAGTACATCAATTTGATGACAGTTTTCCCTGAATTGTCAAATTCTATCAGCCATCCAGACAGGTAAATTGAAAAAAAAAATCACATAGAAAGTAATATCGTCCAAACATTATAATGCAATAAATACCCATTACAGTTTTCTGGGCTCTGCATAGATGAGGATTAACCCTTTCCCTCATATAGACTCATTTTTACGCACTCAATAGGGAAGCCTGATCTGCAGAAAACCACAGTTAAACCTTACCAAATTTAATTACAAAATCCTCATTTCCAGACCACTGAGGAGCAGCGAACGCATAAAACCCGATCAGCCTGCGATGACTCGCAGGCTGATCTGATTTTATGTTGTTCGCAAAAGGTCTTTTCATGGTTTCCTCTATGAGGGAAAGGTTAACCTGGGACATTTTAAAGTGGGAAAAGGTTCTACAGAAAAATCAGGTTTTGATTTGATCTTTAGTTACTAGAATTTAAGAATCAGCAAAATACTGCTTTCTGAAATAATAACTCAGTAGAGACCCATGTGTAGAAGGGTTTATTGGTGTTTCAGAAGAGGCGAGGAGAGACAGATTTAAAATCTAAATTTTTTTATTAAGACAGTATTGAATCCAAATATCTGCCTGTAAATTATAGTGAATTAAAACAAGTAGGATAGCTCTGATAGTTTAGAGTCTCACTCACATTGATCCCTTTTTTGATTTTCCCCATTTTGGTTTTTTAAAAAGGACTATTTCATTATACTAGCTTTAGTTCATGAAGTAGGGGGGGGGGGAACTTGAATCAAGATGTTTATGTATTTACAGATGGGGTTAAGGTCACTTAGTAAAATAGGAAACTGTAATTATTATAGGTATATGAGCCCATCTTGATTTCAACATCTCAAAAATTAACTTACAAACATGCAATTGAAAGTTGTATATGAGATTGTATTTTGAGCTGAGACAAAGAGGTGTTGCAGGGGGTTTTAAATGGGTTTCATTGATATATAGCTCAAATTTACACACTCAATTGTCATTTAAATCAATTACATGTTAGAGAATATTCAAAATTAAAAAATTTCCCGTTGGTGATTTTCCCAAAAGGCATGTCTAATAATCTGACATAGTGATAACAAAAACAGGTTTTTCAACTTGAAGTCCTTGATTACATTTGACTTAAGTACTTGTACAAGTTATATTCTTTGAAAAGCCTTGTCTTTCTGAAGCTGTTTGTTAAATCCTGTGTGTACGAACTCAGGGAATAATGGTTTTATACATGTCAGTGACATCTGTAGTGTCCGTGCCTGTCTGATGACTAACTATACAGTAAGTGCAGTACCCTTTACTTATGGTTTTAGGGTTGCTAGGGGATGGTATTGGAGCTGGAGTTGCATGTCCACCCACAAACAAATCTGTCAGCACTCTTGCATGGTCAAGTTTGTCCATTTCTTCCAGCTGCAACTTGAGGTTTTTGGTTTGATCCCCTGCTGTGACATACCTAAGGCATTTAGAAATGTTTATGATTTATTTCCCTTTCTTTATTTTAAGCATATACTGTAAAGTCATTAATTTTGGTTGACATTAAAAATTTTGTTGATTATGTACCTAAGGGAATTTCATGTGTACATTTTTTTCATAGATCTATGTTCTAGAAAACATGAGTCTAATAAGAGGCAAGTCTTCGTGGGAAATTTTTACTCCTGGCTAAAACCCTCCACGAAATCGTCGAAAAATTTTGTGTCCAACAAAAATGAATGATTTCACAATATGTTTATGCCAGATCAAGTACTAAGTGCTCAAATACCATGTATCAGGGTTTACCTTAAAAGCAGCTAATGGCAATTTGATGCCTCATATCCTTCCTGACCAGCTCAAAATTTGCCAAATTGGTAAAAAAAATGGGAAAAATTAAAAAAAAAATCACAAGAAAATGCAGGACCCCCCAAACCTTCTGCAAATTAACCTTCTGCTCTGATTCTTAAGGAAACCCAGTGTATGCATTATGGTTTATAGGATTAAAAATATTGAAATTTTGAGTTAAGGAAAATCTCAATTTTGATGTTTTATAAACCTGTCAGGTGCTTATTTCCTTCACCTTGTTTTTCCCCCATGTTTGCTTCATGAAAGAACATAAGAAATTATTTCTGTAGAATTCTTAATGAAATGTCCAGTGCATAAAATCACCCTCTAAGTCTCTGCAGCAAGTGTCCATGACTTGTACCCTACAGTAAAGTAGTGATCGCAAAAGAATAGAGTGTATTCTTAGTTTGGAAGTAATTGATGCTTTTTACACCCTCTCCTGTCAGATGATATTAAGAAATTACAAAAACAATAAAAATATTTTTACTTTGAAGTTTAATGTTTTAACAGTTGTTCAGTTTTTCATATCCAGTAAATTTAAATGTACAAATTTCTTTGTAATATATGATAAAATTATCTATTTTTTATCAGTTTGTAGGGCAGAGTTGCAGAATTGACAAATTGCTAGATTCATTACTATCATATCCATAAATATTGAATTTAATCCTTAACCTGCTGAATTTCTCCAAAAAGGACTTAGCCAGCATCTTTTTTGAACTGTCCATTATCAATTTTAGGGATAACAAATAAAACTTGTAGTTCGTCAGCCAACAGAAAGAGCCAGGGCCAGCCTGTACATCTGTGCAGGGTGGCCTGGCTCTTAACTGGTGGCAAAGGTCAGCACTTACGGTTCCAGCAGGGTAAGGGTTAAAAAGGATCAACTTTAAATGATCTTCTGAAGAGAAAAACAATGTACAAGTACAATAATAACAATGCTTTTTTCATTTTTAAAGTTATTGATTTTTGTTAATTTTCATAATTGATTTATGTCCAGAGCATATAAATCAAATACACTTGGAGGTATCATCTTCAAATTTGGGTACATGGTTGGATAACAATGATGTTCAGTATTTTGGGCATAGACAATAACTGTCATATATCTATCCCCAAAGAAATTACGCTTTGTCAATCCCATAGCATGAAAAAGTCGGTCACCCCAGACTTCCCTTGATTTACATTAAAGAAAAAACCCCTTTTCCCTCATATAGACTCATTTTGACGCACTCAGTAGGTTTACCCATAAAGCCTGATCTGCAGAAAACCACAGTTAAACCTTCCAAATTAAATTGTAAAATCCTCATTTCAAGCCCACTGAGGAGCAGCGAACAGCATAAACCCGATCAGCCCGCTAGTTACTCGCAGGCTGATTGGGTTTTTTGCTGTTCGCATAGGTCTTTTGATGGTTTCCTCTATGAGGAAAGGGTTAAACAACTGAAGTTAACACATTTTTTTGTA
This sequence comes from Solen grandis, assembly GCA_021229015.1. Taxonomy (NCBI): domain Eukaryota; kingdom Metazoa; phylum Mollusca; class Bivalvia; order Adapedonta; family Solenidae; genus Solen; species Solen grandis. Next base: position 45,481,164 of record CM037795.1, on the reverse strand, counting down.
AGTCCTCTAAAAGTATTTCCCATATTTACAAATAAGTGAAAGCAGTCATTAAACTCAAAATACATTTGTATTTTATTTTGTCCCTTTCAATTACCTATAACACAATATGTCAATCTATTATCAGCCTATTTAATGGGGGGGGGGTATCCTTCAGTTTTTAGTTTGGGACTAGGTTTGTGTACGTCCTTCGTCCGTCCATCCTGCATCCGTTCCATAACTTTGGACATTTATGGATGGATTTTAGTAAAAGTTTACAGAAGGGTTCCCTTTTAAATAAGGGTGTGTGCCCCATCAACCATATGAATGCTTGAAAGGTCACGGTAGTTGTTAGAAATTGTTTTTGGTGTTCATAGGCTACATCTTTATGTCTGCTTAGACTACTATGGATTAATTTCAGTAAAACTTTACAGAAGTGTTCCTCATAACATGTTTTCATGTATATCAACCATAATACATCCTTGAAAGGTCAAGGTCATGGGAGTTGTTAGAAATTGTCTTTGGTGACCATAGGTACATCTTCATTCAGCTCCGTAAGTTAGATATCTATGGATGGTTTTCAATAAAACTTCAAAGTTGTCTGTAGAAGTTGACTTTGAATTTATAGGCTCTATTTCCATATCTATAGAAGGTTTTTGTGTCACCTGCTGTAAGCAGAGTTGACACATAGAGATCACTTTTCCGTCGTCTTTCTGTCTCATTTTTTCCATCACGGTTCGCGGGTGACACGCTTCAAAAGACACCTTATTTTTAAACTTAATACAAATGTAGAATGTTTTGTCATAACACAAAGCTGTGTCATGAGCATCATCCATATGCAAGGTCATGGGAGTTGTTATAAATTTGTCTTTGGTATTCATAAGATACATCTTTGTGTCAGTCTTTATTTTTTCATATCTATGGATATCCATAAAACCTTACTGTTGTCATTACACAAGGTGGTGCGAGCGTCCTTCCATCTGTCCATCCATCTGTCCCATCGTTCGTCCATCATTCTTATACTTAAGGTGGTTTGCAAAAAATCCTCAAATTGGAATGGTGGTAACCTACTTCATAGAGGTATCTGAGTGAAAAAAGCAACATATAGTTTTAGAAGTATTCCAAAGTATAAATATACAGTCGGCACTCGTTATGTCGAATTTCCCCGGACCTCGCAAAAAAATCGAGATAAAAAAAGTTCGATATATAAATGTCTAAAGAAAATACCTGTTTGATCGGTCCGTTATATCCAGCATACATGTATCATAAGAATAAGTTTGGTGCCCGTTTTAAATTTACATTCCCCTTTAAGATTCAGTACGATGAAAATTTGAAAGCGAACAATAAAAATGCGTTTTATAATATTTATTTACATTTTGTTTTTAAATTTAAAAACAGTATATAACATTAAAAATCACATGTTTAACAATATACACAGAGTCAAACAGAAACACATATAATATACATTTTATACAATACACGTCAATAAATCTGTTTGCTTAACGATCATTATTTGTAACAAAGAAATCATCAAAGTCAATGTAAAGTCACGTGAATATAGAGTTGTTGTCTTCAGGGTAGCCATGTTAGAAAAGAGGTCGAAGTGCAGTGAGCGTGTAAATATATAAGACTTTAGCTTTGAAGGAGTTCACTCATGGATTTAATGAAAGCCGCAAGCTAATCAACTGTTAAAGCTAATTAGTTTAATTAACAGAAGATCGGCTTTATCAAAGCGGGAAAGTTATGCGGAGCAGTGGGCCCACACAGGGATATTCGCACCTCGGGAAACTGCCAAGTATCTTTGACATAAGAATTAGAAATAAGGTGTGAAATACATAATGCGGACAGGTAAAAAAAATTGAGATAGCGAAAAAACGAGATAAGAAAAATTGAGATATGAATGCTAAATTAATATTAATAAAGAAGAAAAAAAATTGGGACTTTTCAAAATAAATTGACATAAGGTAAAAAATCGACATAAACGGGAAATCGACATAACAGTGCCGACTGTAAAACAAAAATGCATTTTAGTTCATTTAATAAAGCATATCTCAGTACATGTAATCTGAATGAAATTTACATAGGACAGTCTTTATTTATACCTTACCCTTTCCCTCATATAGACTTTATTTTAACCCTTTCCTCATATAGACTCATTTTAAAACCCCTTTCCCCCATATAGACTCATTTTGACCCTTTTCCTCATATAGACTCATTTTAACCCTTTCCCTCATATAGACTCATTTTTGACCCTTTCCTCATATAACTCATTTTGACCCTTTTCCCCTCATATAAAACTCGTTTTGACCCTTTCCTCATATTAGACTCATTTTGCCCCTTTTCCCCTCTATAGACTCATTTTAACCCTTTCCCTCATATAGACTCATTTTGACCCTTTCCCTCATATAGACTCATTTTGACCCTTTCCCTCATTAGCCCTCATTTTTGACCCTTTCCTCATATAGACTCATTTTGATGCACTCAATAGGTACCACATAAAGCCTGATCTGCAGAAACCACAGTTAAAACCTTCCCAAAATTTGATTACAAAATCCTCATTTCCAGACCACTGAGGAGCAGCGAACAGCATAAAACCTGATCAGCCTGCGAGTTACTCGCAGGCTGATCGGGTTTTTTTGCTGTTCGCATAGGTCTTTTCATGGTGTCCTCTATGGGGAAAAGGGGTTTAATATAATGGAGTGAGAATGTAGTCAATTGATAAGATCATAAAAATGATATTTTCCACCTCTTTATCCCAGTAACATTAAATGATCAACTTGTTAATTTCATCCTTAGTTTTTGTCCGGATCACAACTCCCTGACTATATGACATATCCCTTTTTTGAAGGAAGTGCAGTGCACAAAAACTACTACCTTTGCATTTCATGAATTTTGAGTTTGCACTTTATATCCTGTGACAAAGTGCAGTTTGGGAATCAAAAACCCATTTCCTTTTCTTTTATTAAGGGGGGTGGGGGGGGTCACCCTTGGGGACTCCTGTAATGCTTGCAATACTGACAAAGCCTTGTTCCACTTTACTTTTTTGGATTAGCAGCTGGGACACAGGAAGGTGTTTTAGTGATTGGTCAGTTGTTAAATACAGAAGTTGTTGCATCATGTTATACCTTTATTTCCAGGTGTGACTACCATGAGGAAAAAGAAGTCAAAGATTGTTCTTTGGGTATATCAGAAGATATGCGGGAAGTCATTTTGTGTTTCATACCCAACCCCCCCACATGTGTAGTGAGGTTTAAGGAGGACATGTATATGAATGCCATTTTGGGATGTAGGGCTATCATTGAGTCTCATTATTGCATATACAACAAAATTGATATATTTATAACAGACATTGACGTCCCATTGCTTTGTTAGTCATTGTTTTCAGTAGACTATAGACTTGATTATACCGAATCTATAGTAAGACAGTAACAATAAAATTGTGGCAGCAATATGCTGCATGATACAACTGTTCAATGTTTTTTTGACGAGAAAATTGGTATAGCTCCCTTGCTTGGTGCTCAGTATTTAAAGGGGAGTTGCAGACTGGTTGTTTTGGTTAGTTTACCATCCCAAGTGGCCGAGTGGTTTAGAGCAACCGCCTCGGAGCGGGAGATCGTGGGGTTTGGGTCCCCGGCCACGACATCCCCAAAATCGTAAAAAGTGGTCCTGGTATAGCTTCCTTGCTTGGCACTCAGCATATAAGGGTAGTTACAGGACTGGTTGGCCCGGTGTCAGGGTAATGTGACTGGTGTGGTATCATGCCTCATGTCTACGGCCTGATACTGCAGTGTTGGCAGCACTATATTTGTCTCAAGTAGACATAGTATCCCAAATGGCTGAATACTGTCATGGACTTAATCCCAATAAAAAACAACTAAAGGTAAAACTTTAAAAAAAAACTAAGACTGTTTTTTCTTGCATACAGATAAAAGTCGCCCCTACAAGATGGGCAAAAAACTAACTAATTGAAAAAT